>JAOEGS010002564.1:0-24069 GCA_025447755.1 Corythornis vintsioides | reverse complement strand
GAGCGGGTTGCTCAAAGCTCCATCCAACCCAGTCCTGAACACATCCAGGGAGGGAATTCTTCACTAAAAACTTCCAGTATACTTGTTAACGATGATTCCTGTAGTTTTAGGACAGCTATAAAGCCCCAGGCTGGAAGAATCACCTACCAATTGCTATGGATCGCAAGTAAAGCTTTTCAGCATTTTCATACTGGTTCATATCATAGTTGTAGAGGGAAGCTAGGTGGCCCACTGACAGGGCAACTTCATAATCCTCTTGACCTAGGAGCTGCTCCTTAATCTGAATTGCTTTGATGTGCATTTCTTCTGCTTCCTGTGAGGATCAAATTCACAATGGTCAGGCAGACACCACTCAACCGTGCCACAAAAAACAAAGGTTTAAAGAAACATAACTCTGTAGTGACTAAATAGTTTATAATATTGTATAGAGAAGAAAGACAAGAGCAGATCAACTTCTTCAAATCCTCAGGTACATGGCTCAGCAAACAGTGCCACTTTTTCTGTTGTCAGAATGGCTGTCACCCTGTCTCTGAAGGCACCAGCATCTTAATGGGCTGCTTTTGTGCAAAGCTTTGGAGAGATGAATTCTGAAGTACATGTTTTCCAACCATGAAACTACCAGCTGAAGTTATGAATAGTGGAGACTGAAAATAATTTGTTGTGACAGATTTATAGATGCTTTGCAGATTTTAAGTCAGGAAGTGTATATAAATATCACCTTACCTTAAACTTTCTCATGGACTGATACAGTCTTCCAAGGTTGCCATAGTGTTTTGCTGTCTGTACATTGAACTCCCCAAAGGCTTTTTTAGCTAACTGGAGTGAGGACAGATGCAAGTCATGAGCTTCTTGGAGTAATCTCTGCTCAGTTTCCTTGTTGTGACAGTCTATTGCAATCTCCTCCAGGATAAGTGCTGAGTACAGGAGACAAACCAGTGTTACTGTGGACCAACAACACAGAGCTGAGGGGGAAGCAGTACAGTCATCTATGCAAGACACTTGAGGAGATCTCTCATCAGGTTTGTGTTCATTACAAACTGTTTTCAAACAGGCATGACCAGATATCAAGCTCTTAACATATATTTTTATAGTCTGTATTTTTACTTTCCCTCCTTCCTCCCCCACTCCAAAGTCTTCTGGCTAGATTTCAAATAAGGATTTTTTTAAAATAATTTACAAGTGTGTTGTCAGACAACACTGATGACTACAAACAACATTCCAGAGTGACCTCTGGACGAGCAAAACAAGTTATATTGCCTCTGTTAGAGAGCAGGATAAGTGTACGTGAACGACTGACTTCAAACAGTCCCAGTAACACAATTCAGGGAACTACCTTTAACTCTCTTTGAAGATGCCAAGAGAAGATGGTCTTCTGGGAGAATGTGAGTTATAATGCCAATAGCACGTTCAGCATGGAATCTGGAAGAATTTAAATTAAAAATTCAAGATACATATATTTGAGGTAGCAGCTGAGCAATTAAATATTAGAAACATGACTGCAATAAATGGATGCATTTAAATTGGACAGCCTGTATCATTTGAGAGCATTTTTCTCCATTTACAGTACTAAATTTGCTGCTGTACTCACAGTGCATTATCAAATTTTCCAGAGCTGTACTGGTGAACATATGATGAGTAAGCCAAGTCTTCATGAGCTGTAGCTACATGTATGTTTTTACCTCCAAATACCGACTGCCGGATATCAAGAGCTGTCTGGAAGAGTTACAAGGAAACCATTCCACTGGTTAGTACGGAAGAAAAACCTCATCAAGCTCTCTCAGTTAAAAAGGTAAATCTACAGGCTCTGAAACTCTGTAGGTCTCTACTTATATACTTGAGGCAGTAAATACTAAAAGCCACTTAAGAGTCAAAAAAAACCCCAACCAACAAACAAACACAAAACCCAAAGTTGAGGGTGGTTTTTTTTTAAAAAATAACAAAAAGCAATCAAACAAACCAACAAGGATTGCAGTAATTAAATCAATTATAATATGTCTCTCCAAATTAACTGTGAGTTGCAGGAGAAACATTTGAGAGATGATGAGTATCAAGAGAAACCCAAGACAGAGTCTCAGCTCCACCTCGTACCTGATAGATGGCAACAGACTGGCAAATATTGTCTACGTTGAGCAAGTAAAACCCATAGTCTAGTAGCGTGTCCGAGTATTTGGGGTGCTTGGCTCCAAAATGCTCCCTGGAGAAACACACTTGGATTACAATCCCAGGCAAATTCAGCAGAGTGTAGAAGGGTGGGGTTTGTTTTGAACACGACTCACCGGGCCAAGTACACTGCATGCTTTATCAGCTGCTCAGCCTTCTTGAACTCACGTTTTACAACACAAGCCTAAACAGGTTGAAAGGAACCATGTGAAAAGGTGGATACTAAGAACTCGTCTCCTCCAGGTAAGGGCCACTTGCTAATAACTACTTTTAATTTCAAAGTATCATCATGGTTACTAAAGGTCATTGATATAAAAGCTCTAACTCAGCTTCAGAAGGAAAGAAAAAAACAGAACCCCCACAGGTCTAACTCAGACCAACTAAACACAAATAACAAGCCACAAAGCTCATGAAAAGGACCTGGTTACCCAAGTATTCTGGAGATACAACCCACTCTTGGGAGTAATTTAGTTACAGAAGAAACACAGAAGATTTTCCATTCACCTTTGAAGCTTGTCGTAAAACATCCACTACTACTTTTACAGGCAGGCCAACTGTGATCTCCTTCATAGCTTCTATACACCATTTATAAGCCTGTTGAACAAAGAATTACCAACATAACGAAGCTGGAACTTTTGCTACATTGCAACATCAAGAACATTGTTACTTGGCTCTGAAAAATAAACTCATCATTTGCATTAAACAGATTTTTAAATTTTATAATTATGTAATTATATATAATTATTATTTATTAATTACATAACATATGTAATGAGACTTAATCAGCTAAGTCTTAAAAAACAGTCTTAAAAGCCTTCTCATGGTTCATACTGAACATGTAATTATTTTACACTAGTCTAAAGCACGTGTCATTGCAATGACTTTTACACACTGAAAGGGTATGTTACAATTTTTCAGCAATCCTCACAGCCCCTCTTGTGTAGGACAATCTCCTGGTCAGTGCATTTCAAAACAGTTTATATAGAGGTTAACTTGGGACTTTTACAAAGTAGGTGCAGTGAACTGTTACCTGCATCCTGCTATTACTTTTTAGATATTGAAATAAGCTTTAACAACAGCTTATTTCCAGACAACCAACACACACTACCCACCTATCACACACCAGTCCTTAATGTGGGTCAAAGCACCATTAAGAACTTGCAGGCCAATTCAGAACAGTACACAGAAAGAAGTCAGTAACTCCAGTATTGCTCTGGTACTGACTGTCACAGGTACCAAAAGGGACTAGGAACTCCAGTTAGAAAGACAGCATCAACACTGAGCCAGCCATGGAGTGTCCAAGCAGATTTCATAACCAGCTTTCTGAAGCAAAGCCACCCCCCAGTCCCACTCACCTCATCGTAGTGGCTCTTGGCAAAGAGCAGCGCGCAGAGCTCACCGTAGAGCGCAGCTTTGTTCGCCTGCTGCCCGTGCTTCGCCAGTTTGTCCATGTAAGACTGAGCGAGCTTGAACGTCTCTTCTCCCAGGTGGTATTTACAGTTCCCATTCCGAACGTGCAGCAGCCTAGGGAGCATGGAAAGAGACCATCCCGTGGTGTCCAAACAGGTTGGCAACAGCAGCAGCACCGGGGGGTAGGGTTTGGTGGTGTACTTACAAAGGAGCTGGGCTGCCAGCCCAACCACCACTGCCTGACCTCAGCACTACACAACAGCTGCTTGGAGAGCACTGGTTCTGTGCACCAAGCTCTGCCTTTGCACAGCAAGAACTGTTACTGCTGGAGATCTCAAATCATTTTACATGCTGATGCAGTTTTACATAACTGATGCTTGAAGCCCTTGGGTGTGGTGGCTTTGTGTTTTAATTTTCATAAAATCCATTCTTCTCTACACGGATGGAATTCCATTTCCAAACCCCTGCTATACACAGGATTAAAGCCCTTCTACCTCCTTCCTGAAGCAGACTCTGAACAAGTACAGACATCACTTCAGTGCCTTCTCAAACTGCACGTTGCACTGGGCTTCACAAGTGAGTGTTTTGTCTTGGGGGTTTGGGAGGGGTCTTCACAAGAGATTCAATCACATCCATTCACAATCCATCACACTAATCCTGCTCTGACTTAACACCACCAAAGGCTGTTTTGCTGACCCCAGTCCCTCTCCCTGTGCCTTGCCCCATATCCCAATCTGCTGCCTTTCCATCTGAAGGATTAACAGCAGCTTTATTGAACAGCCTGATGCAGGCAATAAAACACAGCACTACTGAAACACTCTTGTTTCTCTAGAGCAGTAACAATTTTAGCCTCAAGCATCTATTTAACATTAAAGATTTTTTTGTTAGTGTAGGCTGATGCTTCTTTACTTGCAAGAGCTACATGAGAAATGTGTGTTAACGGATCCTGAGCCCGAGGGCAGAACTGCAGCCTGGCCAGGAGGAGGCAGCTGCTCCTGCTCCATTGCCAGAGCCACAGAACTGAGGCAAATTAACCCACTGTCCTTCCTGCAAATCTGCTACTAGACAACAAGCAACAGATTGAGAACCACCAGACAAGCTTTTCCAAATCTGGAGGACAATGAAACCTGAAGATCAACAGAAGGCAAGGCTACAGGGCAAAGAGGCCAAAACTCTGGCTGATGCAGATGGACAGCATTTAGTACCTTTGGAGATACACTGGTGTACGTCCTCCTGTCAACTGCTAAGGGTGAGGAACACTGAGGTTTTTGACCAACTGCTTCTCTTCTCTAAACCTTTGCCCTGTTATCATTTACCCTGAGTGGAGAATTAAGGTATTGCAGCCATGTCTCCTCCAACAGCAGTCATACATCTAAGTTGGCCCTGTGAAATCAGCCTGTGCTAACACAGCCTCTTCCCCTGCTTTCCTATGGAAATGTACCATGGAACTCAAACACCAACAAGAAAGAAAACAAAGTTCCCATCTTAAGAAGGGAGCAGCAGGCAGCACAGGGCAGATGTCCATTAGCCACGCAAAGAGAAGATCAAAAGAAAAACCTTCAAACTGGCAGAAACAAGCTACATAAACACCAGCTTTCAATAAGAAATCCATCAAGAACAGAACGAAAAAAAAAAGAGCCATATTTTTCATTAAATAAGATCTGAAAACTAAACTTGGTGTGTTCTTGGTCACAGGCAACAGAAAACTAACATTCAGTCAAAGAGAGCCAGGAATTTAAAAGAAACCAGAGAGAAAAAACCCCAGCTATGCAATTACAGCTCCCTAAAGAGGGAAACTGTTTTGTCTACTCTACTCGGTTGAGAGCTGCTTCAGGAGCTCCCCTGTAATGGTGCAAGCCAGCAGGGATAGTGCTGCCATTTAGATAAGTGCCTGGGAAAGAATATAACCACGATCTGGATGTTTCAGTGACAGTGTCTAAAAAACAAATAAATCAGCCCAAGAACTGAAGCTAAACCTAACTCAATCCTTTAGGATAAGTGGAGTTCATATGATCCTGTTTTGAGTAACAAAAAAAAATCCTTTACTAATCTGAAGGAATTTCAGCAGAGAAAGCCAAGAGGAAGACAAAATGCCTTAGGACATTTCTGCTAACAGCTAGGAGACTTCTTTGATGTCTGCAGTAAGAGCTCTTGGGGAATAGCTTGCTGCCCCCCAAGTAAAACCATTCTCTGAGAGCATACAAACATAGCAAACAATGTTATACAGCAGCTGAGGAAGTCTAAAAACATCACAAAAATATCAAGAGTCAGCAAAACACAAAACAATTAAGTGGGAGACCCACATATTTGTATTCTGCATTTGTGCCTTGTTAACATATAACAGTGAAAGCAAACCAAAAGGAGCAGCACACGAGCCTGTGAAAACTCCCATCTTCACATCTTCTCAAGTCTCTCCACAGAATTTACTACTGCTAGCACAAAAACAAATCGTACCTAAAGAACACAAAACCTTATATGGTTTTATGCTGCATTCTATGAAATATGCACTGTATTAATTCTATTAAGAATGCTCTGTATTAATTAAGCTCCCAGAGATGAGACTTTCTAGCTCATAGAATAAGAGCAGCCACTTTTAAGTGTGTCATGGTTTCAAAAGCTGGACTGAAATTCTGTCCTCTTAAAACTCCACCCAGCTCTGTCCTCTTAAAACTCCACCTCTCACAGTGGTGAGAACAGGATATTTTACAGCAGGCATTAGATGGTAACAGCAAAAAAAAAAAAAATACCCTACTGCCATGTGACTTTGGAGCAGAGTACAACTACTGATCTCTCCCAAAAATATATTTAGATTTGCTATCATCATGTGCACTTCTGAAAGTGTTTTGAATTCTGCCCATTTGATATATTCCCAAATAAAGGATGCAGTGATTTGATTGTTTGGGAGGTGCCTGAACACAGCTCTCTGTCTCCTCACTGTTGCCCAGAGGGACTGTTACCCGCAGGCCATCAGCTCTCATTAGTGAACAATGGTTGCCTCTGCCCAAACAGAATTAACATCTCCAGTTCAGAAGAGTTCATCCTAACACAGGATATTTTATTTTTTTTTCTAGCACAAAATTAACATCTTTCCACAACTGTGTGGGATGTGTGCTGTTGTCCAAGAGTTACCTTTATTTTTTTCCCTTTCTTTACCTTCTTTTTTTCCTACTTGGAGAAGGAGAGGGATTTTATTTTTAAGCAACTTCTCCAGCTTGCCAAACAGCTTGACACAAGGAGAAAACTTTTTTTAGATTAATTAGAAGGCAAAGGCCCAAGTACTCTAACAGTGGTGCTATATCCATCATTCCCCAGTTCTAGGAAGGGGCGTGTGTGCCAAGTCTTCTGGCATCATCTTATTTCTGGAGCAACAGGCAGCAGTGGCTGGCAGGGCACAACAAGGCCGAGCTGCAATCATTGCCATGGCCCTTGGGTTGGCACATGAAAGAAGCAGCTCCTGGCACAGCCTGTTTACACTTCAGAGCTGTCCAACCGTAAACAAGGTGCAGGGTTTTTTTTTTGGAGCAGTTTTTGAAAACAAGTCTTAACTTATATTCACCTAAAGCCAGTCAATGCTTTGCTGTTCGTTACAGCACCTACAGGTGAAAGGCCTGTTTCAGCTACGCTCACTTGCACAGGTATTCAAGTGCATACCTGCAGCACACAAGCCAGCTACTTGCTGCAGCCTGCACAGCACACCTCAAGATACACAGGCTTAGCAGCAAAGCAACAGAAAACTAAATGTGATGGTGTTTGGAGCCTCTGTGAATGGAAGTAAAATGAAAGGCAGGTACAAAACCCAAATGTCTTTCACAAGTAAAAAAAATCTTTTCTGAATGTTTAGGCTGCATCCACGAGGACTGGGAACCCAGGTATTTACCCAACCACACTGTTATGTAGCTTAGCACAGAGCAAGAGAGCTCACTGGACTGCAATCAGGACAAGCATGCTCTCCTTTTATTTCTGCTCCATTGAATTTAGATGATTTAAGGTTGGGTTTAGCTAATTCTTCCTGTACTAAATTTAGTATCAGCAAACACCAAGACACAACATTCCTTCACATGCAAAAACCCCTGAAAAGCCCAAGGAGCTGGACCACTGTCCAGCACCTGCTGCCTGTGAGACCCTCTGCAGACTGAGCAAGGGGTGGGTTTTTTTCCACTGAACTGTGCTGCCAGTTTGCAAGTTGAAAACCCAGGGATTAGTGTAAAACAAGCAGCTTGTGATCCTCAGCTCTAGCCAGGAAAATGTTTTGGTCCAGCAGAATGTGAAAGGGAGAATCTGAAGCCTGATGGCTCCAAGGCAATTGGTACCATTACTGTGCATTCACAGTCAGACACACGGGAATTCAAGGTGAGCTCACCTTACACAACACTCCACAGCACGAAACCAGTGAAGGATTTCATCATGGAGAGTGCAGAGCTGAAGGCAGGAAAGAAATACCTTCTCAGCATCACTGTACCAGCCTGCATCTGATAGGAACCCCCCTGGAAGAGAAGAAATAAAATCAAGAACAGAAATTCGAACAGCAAAACATCTTTTTAAGAAAAAGGGTTTTCTCACATTTTACAAGACTACTTGATTCATAGAATTACATATGGGAACCCTGTCAAGGTTAAACCCTCCAGTCCTGAATTAAAAACGATGAAAAAAAAGAGGGGAAGAAATCTCCCTCAGCTGTGGATGACTCTCTGGTGTTATATAGTTCTCCTAGAGTTTTCTTTCAATAATCACTTGCTAACAGTAAAATTATGCAAAGTCTTACGTTAGGCACAGCACTTGGAATGAAATTTTAAATTGAAGGAGCAGAGATATATTAAAATAAATATATTTTTAAGGCAATATCAAGTAGTTTTCCAAAAATTACATTCCAAACCCCCACATGTTCTTTAAAAAAAGAAATCGGGGCCTGTAACATGAAAAAAAACCAAACCCCAAAACAAATATTCATTATGTTAACTGAAGCTGACACCAAAGAAAACTCCAAACTTTGAACAGCCCATCACCAGCAGTTACCTAGAACAAAACCAATCTGGATTGCTTTCTCTTTTACAGTAGAATCTGACTCTGCTATGTAGGAGCACCGTCTACTGAAAGAATAGGCCAGTACAGAAGCAACTTTTACTCCATGGTCCATCAAAGCCTGAAAACAGTGATGAAGCAAATGCCTGAAACAAAAGAAAAGGATTTTGATTACACACGAATTGATCAGTTTGCTCCTGAGTCCATGAATTGAAATGAGTAGTGATCCAGAGAAATAATTCCAACCCTCTTCTCAAACCAAAACCAGATGAACTTGAGCATCACTGTCAGTCTTGGAGCTAATGAATTGCAGTTGTTGCAATTATCCAACAAAGTGAATGTACACCAAGTTCTTTACAAGGACACCCTCCAGTGTAAGCAAAACACAAGTTGCTCACACACTATTAACAGTGGAAAACAACAATTTCAGCTAAAACTTCGAGTGAGAGGGAAGTCTCAATTTAACCCTCAACCCCACAGGAACTGCAGGTAAGGGAGCAGTGAGGAAACTTTGGACATCACACCACAGGAGGGAGACGTGCCCATAGACAAAGCTTATTTTGGTTAAGGAATCTGATCTAAACAAGTCAAGCTATGAGCATAACACCACAAATTCAAATATTTAATGACAGGATAACTCTTGAAACCAAGGCAATCCTAGTGCCTGGACAACCCTTCACTCCCAAGCTGCTGGAGCAACAGGACATGGGTACAGGACTGCCAAGGCTCTGGGAATGGCTGGGCACTGATCAGCTGAGGGGAGCAACTGGATGTATTTGCATCACTTGTTTTTCTTGTCTATGCCTTTCTTCCCCCTCTCTCTGTTGTTCTCTTTTATTCACAAATACTGTCTGTATGTCAACCCACAAGTTTTCACACTTTAAGTCTTCCAGTTCTCTCTTCCTTCCGACTGGGTGGGTGGGAGAGGGGCTGGATGGTTTTCAGCTTCCTGCTGGGGTTACACCACAACAACTGACAGTGGCACAGTAACAAAGAAAGCACTTTGGGGACCAGATACATCAGTAAATTTACACAGAACTCCTGATCAGTTTCTTTTTTGAGACAGAAAGTACACTGACACATCAAAGTTAATCTGTAATTCTAATGAGATACTGTTATTAGAGGGACTAAATACAGCCAAGAAAATCAGAGATCTTCCAAATTCAAAACCTAGATCAAGAGGTGAGACCTGAAATGAGAATTGCTGATACATTAAGAGACTTACCTTTTATCTAAAGCTCTTAGCACCTTTGCAAAAACTTCTAGTTCACAGAATTCACTACCCAGCTGGCACAAGCGGCCCTGCTGGTAAAGCTGGAAGAAAAACAGAAATCCATGGTAAAATTTAAGACTGAGTTGTTCTGAGAAATTTAGCTTGGTAGTAAAGATGACTTATGACAAAATCTAGACTCCAAAGTATTCACATACAGCAGACTAAGAAGTAATAATTCCACTGGCTCCACACAGGAGCATAACTTTGGATTTAGAAACTGAGCACATGAGCTACGAGAGCTCCATAGGTGGTTTGAAACTGGTTTTATCTGTGACTGTATATTCAAGTGTACTATGTCCACCTGCAGCACACAACACTGCAACACTGGCCTGGTCTGAGGGAGAACAGAACCAATTCTATTCTGGGATTTTACTTTTCAGCTCAGTTCTTCTCATTAACTGCCCTGTCTGAAGTTGGCAGCCTGTTCTCCCAGGCAGTGGCTGCTCCCAGCAGTGATAACAGCCCATGTTCAGAGTTACTACCAAGGACTGGAATGCAGACCAAGGCCACTGATGGATCTTGTGCCACACTGGGGGTGCAGAAAGTGAAAGGCAGCACCTGCAGGGAGGAGCTGCCAGGAGCAGCCAGGACAGGTGACCCCAAACTGACCAGGTACATCATCTTCAGCATACAAAGCTCCATAGCATCAGTGGTGACAGTGATGTAATTACATCTGGGGGGGTTGGGTTCAATGCTGCTTTGGTACATATTTGTATATATTTCATTATTATTATTTTCATTACAGCTCTTCTAGTTTCCTTTTCTAATTGCTGAGTCTCTCTCCCTTATTTCCTTTCTCTTCCCCTCTGGGGAGGGAGGGATTAACAGAGGGAGGCTGTTATCAGTCTGAGGGGCCGCCCTGACCCTAAACTGTGACAAACACCCAAGCTAAAAAGTCAAGACAAAAACCAAAAAACCTGCTTCAGTTAGCAAAAAGCTCAATGAACAGCTTCTTTGACACCAGATGGTTCAGAACCATTCTTTATGTGACACAGAACCCAGCACAGAGCTCTGCATATAGATCTTTTATTACAAATAAACCCAGAATCCACTAATTCTGCAAAGGGTGACTCACCAATACCCAGAGCTAACAGCCAGAGCCCTGGCCCCATTCACACCTGAATTTACACAGGTAATTCCTGCCCAGGTAAATGGGAAAGCTCACACAGGCCTGTTCATACATTAAACAGCACTGGTTAGCTTTATGTGTCTGCAGATAAGCAAATGTACTGGCTGAGCTGTTAGTGAAAAGCAAGGATACACTTTCTGCTGCACACAGGAGGCTCACACCTCACAGGCACCTCTCTCTGGAAGCCACACAGGCCACGCAGGGTCCATTCCTGGTGTTCCCTGGCACCTGTGCTACACGAAGCAGAGACACAAACCAGATTCTACAGCGAGGTTGCTGCCATCACAAGCACTCAGGTAAAGCACTGCTATGCTCACTTGACTCCTACCCTAACACTCCATTTTTTAGACCATACATTAAGACTTTCAAACATACACTGCCCATATTGGCACCTACAAAACACCCCCTGTGTTATCCAAGCAGGTGTTGCAGCTCTTGGAACTGGGACACGGGGACCAGAGCCACCCTCCTTACAGGAGCACAAGTCAGGCTGAGAGAAGTGTTCAGGGATGCTCCACCACAGAAAGACTGATTGAAAATGTTACTATTCATCTCAGCTTAAATAATTTCTTATCAAACCTGTACTGGTAAACATCTTGTGTCTGGTTCACCTTTTTCCCCACAAACACTGGAAGCAGATGAATTAGTATTCAGAACAAAGCATATGAGACATCTCCTGCAGGCAGAAATTTAGTTTTGGTCAACTCTTTTTATAAAAGCACATGACACTGACTCTACAGCACAGCAAGTTTATTATTTTAACAACAGAACCTACAAAAAAACAACCTTCAAAAATTCTTTGACCTAATAATGTCAATTGCCAGAAATGAATGTTTTCCTTTTAGTCATCTATTTTGCTGGGGAACATAAAAAAAAAAAAAAAAAGGAACTCTTTTAAAAACCAGTGCAAGTTGGCATGCAAAGTTACTTCTCAGATAAAACAGTGTCCCTGTACTTCAAAGGGATCAGCTTCTCCTGAAGCTGTATTCTCTCTGGCAGTGGAAGAACATCCAGTCTGGTGTATTTAAAAGCTACAGTCATGGTTCAATGTTCTCATTCTCTCCAGCACAGCTGTCTAATGGTAAAATGTCCTATAAAAAAATGTATTTTCTGCCATCCAAATAAAAATGGGATGATTAAATCTTGCTTGGTGTTCCATGGTCAAAGCTGAAGGTGGCCATCTTACCAGTAATTGAAGAGATCAATACTGGAAGAAACAGAGACACATACCCAGGCTACTTTACCAGCCCCGAGGACAGTTACAAGTGCTATCACATGTTCAACAGCCAGGCTTTCCATCAAATACACAATCAGCACCTTACAGTGTAACTAAAAATCCCAGTGATCCTAGTTTACCAAACCTCCACTGTAGTAAAACTTATCAAAATGAAAATATTTCTGAAGTTACACAAACACTCTGAACCGTGCCCACTGTTACATGTCACTGCAACTGCCAGTGAGTAAATGCTCTGGGTGGGTGGGAGGGAGGGGGAGGTCCCAAACTACACCCTCAGTTGTGATACATCAATTACTTCAGGCAGATGTAGGATCTGTCTCCCAGCCCAAAGGCCCAAGCTGCTACCTGCACATCTCTTACCCCAATTCAAAGGTTAACACTTGCACCATCCTGGCATGCAAAAAAAAAAAAAAACCCCAACCTCTTTTTCACTGGTCTAGCCAGAGCTACAGTATCCCAGGGACATTTACCACACCATTCACCCTTCCCTCGACCTTCTGGCAAACATTTTCAAGAAACTAACTCAGCTTGAAGTCTCTTGAAACCTTTGTAGCTGTTACAGCAACATTCTCAAACAAAACTTGACATGGAAATAGTGAGTATACGTCAAACTGTGAAGCAATTCCAGGAGATTCAGTAACACCCGTTTGTCCATTGAGAAGCAGTTGCAAGCGCTGGGGAAATGGTTCTCTTGTTAAAGCTCCAGAGCCAGCATTCCTGACCACAAGCCTTGCTGCAGCACAGAAAAACCCAAAACAAAATAGTGATTCAGGAAAAACATGCCCTGACAAGAATGGCAGAGGTTTGGACTTCAGAAGTATTCTTTTCTTAAGAAACAAACATCTCTTAGACAGAAACTTAATCTATTCGGAGCTTAAGAGATTTAGATCTATGGAAAAAAAAAAA
Organism: Corythornis vintsioides; assembly: GCA_025447755.1. Taxonomy (NCBI): domain Eukaryota; kingdom Metazoa; phylum Chordata; class Aves; order Coraciiformes; family Alcedinidae; genus Corythornis; species Corythornis vintsioides. Next base: position 10,935 of record JAOEGS010002564.1, on the reverse strand, counting down.
ATAGAAGCCTCCAACAAGACTTCCAACTTCACAGCTCACACTGACACACTCATTCTGGACCTGAAGACAGGAACCCAGGTGTAATACACAGGCTGATTATCACACCCATGCACAAACTGCTCTGCATGGCTGTGAGGCAGTTACCAGGAGCCTCCTTTGGGACCCAAGGCTGAGTATTTCACCCACAACACATCCACTTAAACATTCAAAAGCTGCACAGAACGGTGTCCCAAGTTAAACGCATCAGTAACATTCATTTGTAACTTATCTATTATTATGTCCAGCATCCTGGTCTGTTTCATTGCATACAAGAGAAAAGTCTGCATAAGCCTTAATGAAAAAAAAAAAAAAATTTTTTTTGGGCAGCTGGAAATTAATTCTAACCAGTTGTAAAAGGACCCTCAGAGGAGGAGCTGCAGAATACGCAACAGGAAAAATATGCTCCTATTGCTCCAGTTTGGAAGAGGACTGAAAAATTAATATGGATATTGGAGCAAGATGACACAGGGAAATCCAAGGAGCTCCCCAGCACATTTAGTTATGTCTAATAATATAGTGTGGAATACGAGGCCAGGTTTGGGAAGGATTGTATATACACACACATACATATATATATTTATGTAACTTCATCAGCAAACAGCAGCATTTGGGAACACTTTGGCTGCAATCACAATCTTCCTTCCCTACAGAACAAGGAAGGAAAAAGTTTCCTGCGAGTCAACAGTGCACTGAATCAATCTGTTGACAAATGACTCATTATAGACCAGGCTGGGGGGAATGGCCTTAGAAAAGAATCAGTTGAAATTTAGGTACATTTGATTCTTTTAAATCAATTTCAAAACCACCTACACAGCCTGTGGACAAGTGCTAATTCTCCTAGATATGTTTTAGGGCATAAAGAAAGCAAACTTGACAGTATTTATTTGGAAACATACTGTCAATTTACTACACTGATCTTTATGAACTTGAATGAAATAAATAATCCAGAAAACCAACCTCAACCTTACAGAATAAGCCTGACTTCAGAGTAAGCTCTTGGAGCCTTTCTTCTTTCACACACAGCACACTCCTCTCCATCCTCCCACCCACTCCACTTTCTTCTGCACCACAGCAGCAAAGGTTTTTGCTTCACATCTACACAGAGTCCTGCACAAGGGGTGCAAAGTCTGAGCCTTGCAGTCACACATGTGCATGATTCTCCACAGCAGTAAGAGGGAAATTCAGTTGGCTTTGAAGTTAAATCAGCACAAAGGAAATGAGGTGGAAATAGGAATTAGTGCTTCAGCAGGAGCTGAATGCCTCTGTTCACCCTGTGAGCTCATTACCAAGTGCCCAAGACTCAACAAGGATACTGAAAAAACCAACACAGGGATGCTAGAGCATTACCAGGGTAATGTGAGCTAGAATGGTGAGCAAAGGCAAGAAGCTTCAAACCAGTAAAGACAAAACAAGGAAAGGAGGTTCAGTTCTAATCTAAATTTAGAGTAAACAAGACATGTTAAAAAAAAAAAAAAAAAAAGAGCAATGATAACTGGAAAAAACCTTTATGAAGTGATGATTCTCCTGCACTGTGGGTCTTTAACAAGGTGATAGGAGGACAGGATTTAATTCAAGCAGTATACAGTGCAGCCTGACTGCAGAGGCCACTCTGGAAGTCTAGCCAGGTGATGGGAATGGTCGTAGGTGTGTGCACACCCCTGCAGAAACCACCATCATTCCCACTGACATTTTATTTCTGACCCCTAAACCACAGCAGCACAGATGTCATTAAGTCTCTCTGACATCACACAGCAGAAGCCTGACACAACATGAGCCACTGGCTCTGGGATTTTTTTTGTCTCCCTCATACCCTGCTTATGACCTTCTTTGTACTCTGGTCTGAAAACCTCAGAACCACAGCAGCACAGCTACTCCTCATTTCATGGGTAGTTTATCCTCTTTACTCTCATCAAATACCCAGGAGAGCGATGCCCTGGGACAAGCTGATTTATTCCATTTTGTAGAAATTATGTTTCTAATGATGCTTCATCAGTAAAAACAATCCCTACTGCAATGCAGAGAAAGGATGTTCTACTGCTTATTGTGAACAGTCAGCAAATTCCTGTTATTGTTTTGTTTGGGTCACAGAATACCTAGATGTGATACATGAGCTTTTATTAGCCATGCTACTTGTGTTTTGGACTGGTGGAGTAAGGAGACACGATGCTGCAGCTACACTCATGCTTAGAGAGGATGAAGCTATCAGCACCCAACTCAAAATTTGGTATTTTCAGTCACATCAAGGTAGGAAACCTTCAGAAGTTATTTGCCACTTCCCAGAGAAATACGACAGAACCTTTGGGATTTTGCCTAGAAATATAATGCAAAACAACTTACAAGTTGCAATTACTAAAGGTTACAGATCTGCACTCACTAAAATTCATGTCATCTCCAATTGTTCCTGTGGTTAATGACCTCATCAGAACACATTCAAACAGTAGATCCAAATGATTTTCCAGAAAAATCAATGTAAAAGAAGAAAAGCACACAATCCAGGAAAGACATTCCAAAAGGAAAATAAATATTGGGTGTATCTCGTTGTTAGCCAATACAAGTCCAAGATCAGCCTGGCAGTGAAAACTGCACCAACCACCAGTGGTGGAGAATGACAAACGAATGACCCAGCATCCCTGCAAAAGCACCTATTGGAACTGAAATCCAGGATACAGACTGCTTTGCCTTCTGAAAACAAGAAACCTTCTCTCTCTTCCCCCCACCAAACAAAGAAGAAAGAGAATCTAACTGGTTTTAGTGGGAATTAACACAACCAGGATATACATAAAGCTGGCAAAGATACAAAGGAAACAAAACGTGGCATGTTGGCAGATCTATTGTATTTCCCCAGATGCAGGTGTTACTGGTACCAATCCTAGTTAGGAAGCTCTTCAAAACAGAGCTATGATTAATAAGACACTTCAATATTTTTATATTTTTTTTAGCACAAATGTAGACTTGAACATTTCCAGGACATCTTAACAAACATTCTGCTCTGCCTCTTATTTTCCTAAAGGTTGCAAAGAATACTCTGCAGCTATCCCAGGTTTGATTCCTTTTTGTTAACTGCAAATGCACAGGCTCATAACCCACGTCCTAGGAGTTCACAATTAGAACTGAAAGTAATTTTAATTGTTAAGGAAAGGGAAATAAAGGCAATATATTATGGCAAGAGAGCCAAACACTGGATTAGAGAGCACCCTAGGGAAAAAAAAAAAAAAAAGAAAAAAAAGACCAAGACACCCTACAGGCATTTTCCTGCCTTTGAATAAGAGCCCAGGGACCATCTCCACTGCTGGAAAGGTACCACATCCTACCCATGTCTTCTTAACCGGTCTCAACAGGCTGGCAAACCATGGAAGGTGGGCAAATGTTGAGTATTTATACCAATGAATGAGATTAAAAAAAAAATTTGTACAGCTCCAGCCTACTGCCCTTTATCTCTGCAAAAGCAGTGGTGTTTTCTCCAACACTACAAACCATGATTAATACCTGGATAACAGAGTTAGATGTGAACAACTTGAAAAAAAATTATTCTTTTTAATAACTACAGAAAGTGATTATCTTTTTCAAGGTATAAAAGTTTGTATATTCATGTAAATCCTCACACATTTGTTAGACAGTTTATTCTGTACTGTTCCACCTGACACTAACAAGCGACACCCTCCAGTACAGCAGTAAGAACCACAACCATGTAGTCAAAGATTTAAACTAGAAAGTTTGTCTTCCTTCAAAGACCATTAGTGACCTTTGGAAATTCTGCTTTCAAGAGCTTCACGGTCAGGATGTGCTGAGCATGGCTCACCAACCTGACATGGTGCTTCACATCTATGTGGTTTTACAAATAACTGTATCTGGAACCAAAGCAGTAAGATGAGCACTAAGGGAGGCCATAGAAGCCACTAGCAGCATGGGCCAAACCACCACTGCACTGTGTAGTTTTATTCTGTATGTGGACATCTCACAGCTGGGCACTGGGAAGAGGAAGGAATACAGGTGCCCCTTGCACACTTCAGCTTAGCAAAAGCTGTCCTGTTGTTAAACACAGCACTGACAGGAAAAGCAGTGCAAGTGACTGTCAGCACCAAAAGCTCCACTGTGACTCTCACAACTGAGACAGGACAGGTAGGTAGCACGTTCACTGTCAGCTGCACAACAAGACAATGTACCAACGGAGAGAAGCAGAACAAACAGATCAGGAAGTCTCTTCACAAGTCAGACATGCTGCTGGTTCCTTTGTCATTATGGAACCACTACACGTGAATCTGATTCAACCCCTGAAGAGTGCTAATAAAAGACAAGTCAATTATTGATCAGGCTCATCTATAGATGAGTTTTTAAATTATCTAGGAATGGTATATACTTGGCTAGTTCTAGCAACAAAAGGTGGGTTTGGTTTTAAGCTTTTAAAAGCCACAGAGTATCACCCTTCCATCTGAGTGGACATCAGGGCAGGCAATGCCAAGAAAGTTTCTTTACCAAGGGTCTTACTACTAACAGTTAAAAATAAACCCCCCAAAAAAACTTCTTCCATATTGTCAGTTCCATATCTTTAGCCTTTATCTGACAATTGCTGTATGTCGATCACATCATTATCTGTGAGCATGCTCACATGTGGCAGAAAGAGGTTTCTGTATTTCTCAGCACTATAAGGCAGAGAGAACATGCACATGCCCATTTTAATGCTGTAGAAACAATTTCCCCATCTCTAGGGGACATCAGCCTTCCTTATTAATATTACTCTCTATGTGATGGGCCACTACCCCTGGTTCATATTCCTCTTCACAATCACTTCAGTTAGCACACCCTACATTTTTAGGGATTTACTGCTAGAGGAAAGGAGTGTGTTGGGGTTTGTAATACATTGTTTCTCTCCTAAAGAATGTTCATTTCCAGCCCTTCCTGTACATGGATGAAATGCCCATTTGGTGGACAATAGTAATTAATCGACCATCCCAGTGTATCTTTTACTCTACCTCTGGATATTTTAGAAGCAACTGAATGAGAAAAAGCCCTTTCATGAAAGAATAATTTAAAGCTAATAAACTATACCATTAAACAAGTCTCAGTTCTTTTCATCTGCTTCCTAACAGATCATTAAAGGTACAAAAGCATGGCAAACTCTGCTCCTTCTACCACCGTGACATCACCTTCTTCAGTACATTAAGAAAAATAGAAAACATCTATTCCAACAGAAGCAGCTTGGTCTCATCCTACCCCTACCCGCTCTCCGGCCCCAAAGGCGGGGAGGAACCTTCCCCCGCCCCCGAGCCTTCACCCCACCGGCCCCCAAGGACAGGCCCTTTCTCCCAGTCCTCTGCACCGGGGCTCGCCCCATCTCTCTCCCCGCGGCCTCGGGGCCTTTCACATGGGCCAGGCGCGCCCGACAGGAGCAGAGGAAGCCGCAGGCCCCCGGCCCGGCCTTCACGTCCCTCCCAGAGCCTCCTCTTCTTCAGCCACGGCCCCACATAGGCCCTCGCTCCCCCGGCCCGTCCTTCGGGCCCTGCTCAGCACCGACGGTCAAACAGAGACAGGGGAAGAACGAGGCCTTGAGCCCCGTCACCCCCGAGCCGAGCCCCCAGCGGAGAGGCCTGGGGCAGGCCCGGAGCGAACCTTCCCGGCCGCCTCCTCCCCCCGGCCCGCTTCTCCTTCCATCTCCCCCAGGCCCGGCCGGGCCCGGCCTCACTCGGCCACCCGCCGCCTCCCCGTACCTTGTAGTACACGTCGAACTGGATATTCTCAGGCAGCGAGCGAATGTCCCGGCGCCGGGCCCGCCCGTAACTATCCACCACGGCCGAGATCGCCGTGTTATAGAGCGTCTCGGGCACCCACTCCAGCTCCACCGCCGCCATCTTGGGTGTGCGGAGCCGCCTTCCCCCCACCCACCTCTCCCACGCCTGCCCGCCCGGCCCGCTCCACCTCCCTCCTGCGCCTCACGCCCCGCGGCTCCCGCCGCCCTGCCCGGGGACGGCGAGACGGCAGCGGCCGGAGCGTGGGGACGGTAGAGGAGAAAAAGGAGAAAAGGGAATCACCCGCCTGCGGGGAGACGAGAGAGGGCGACCGTGGGGCGGAGAGGAAGCCCCCGGTGTGGGGCTGCGGAGTTATATGGAGAGGGTGAGAGGAAAGAGAGGCGAAGGAGGGTGTGGGGGCGAGGGGAGTTCCTGGCGTCAGGGCCAGGGAGCGAGAAGGGGGATGTGGTAGCGCTGTGATTTGTGGCCGGACCACGACCTGGCCTTCAGGTGACCACCATGGTCAGGCACTGTGCCTTCCCTACAGCCGACATGGGCTTTGGGGCCACCTGCCTTTGGGTTTGGTGGCTCTAGGGGCTTTATTTGAACGGGGAGAATTGGTAGAGCTCCCCCAGCAACTAGCCTTAAGAGAAAACCTTGAGCATCCCCCCACTCGCCTACAGTGCTCCAGGGGTGATCCAGCACCAGACCACTGCTATGAGTGGAAATGTTGATATTTAAGGCTTCACCCATGGTGCTGCTCAGGGTGGCCTTCCATGGCTATCAGGTGTGTGGGGAGCTCAACGTGAGGCTGGTGTTTGAAGGGATTGGATAAGGTATCTGAAGTTCACCTGCCTCCCCTGGGGTTCCTCAATGGCAGCCATGTGGTAAACACACCCTGTTGCCCTCTGTAAGCCACCTGTGACCCCTTGTTAAAGTGGCACTGTATTTTGTCAATATCTCATTATATTTTATCAAGCTACTCGAGGCATGGGGTTTTTTTTGCTAATTTTCTTTCCATGGGGGGCTTGCACACACCACTAGGAACATACTGGATAGTTTAGGGACACAGGTGGTAAATTTTTAGGCAGAGGCAATGAGATCATTTGGTCAAAAACGTGCTTGTGCTGTAACCAGTGACTTAACCACCCCAGGGGCAAGAACAGATGACTACTCAGAGTAGATTTTGATAGCTTGCTAAATTAGTATTACCCAAGTTTGACTATTCCAGCATGGTCTTGAACAAAGCTTTTGTTCAAAGTTAACATTTGCCATTTTCCACACTTTTTATCATGCATATAAATAGAAATAAACCCAACCTTAGATACACTAAGTATACTACGAAGTGTTTCTCCTTCTGCCAAGTCTTGTTTTGGTTTTCTTAGCTAATGTAAGGCTGCTATAGGACTTATTCTTTTTTACTTCAAAAATTATAGGAGGCAGAGTTTCTGCCATTTTTCTTCAGGAACTGTTTTTAATATTCCTAAACAGTTGCTTTTCTTCTCTCCCTGTGGTTTGTGAGAGGACATTATTTTTTCTCATCTACTTGCAGAAAGAATTATGAGGTGGGAAGAAAGGAATGTGATATAAACAGCCCATGGAAGATTGCTTTGTCCCATTTTCCTTTTGTTTTTGCCTATTGGTGGCTTCAGGTTTTTAATTTATTTTCTGAGATCAGATGAGGATTGTTGTCAGGTGAGGAAAGGCAGCTGGTTCCTATTGGCAATTACTGAGGCTATTTGCCTCATTTGCTTTCTAGAGAGCTGTTTTGGAAGGTTGTTGAGGTGGGGAGCTCTTAGGAGGGCACATAGAAGGCACCTTTCCAGTATATAAATGAGAAAAGTAATGATAACACCTAGACAATGGTAATTCTTGAATTTATGTTTTTCTTTCTTTTGTTTTAAAATAAAGTATATAATAAGAATTCTGAAAATAATGGTTGAGGTAACTATACATTTTAAGACAGTGGTGTGGCAATGGACTTTATCTCCTTGATAAGTTACTATGTCTTGAAAAATTAGCTAGGCTGCATCTCTTACTGTCTTGCAATTTTTTGTAGACAAAACTATCGTGCACATTCAAGGAGAATAAATAGACATATCTATGAAAGAAGTCCATGGTATAAATCCTTTCTGGAGTGTATTATGTTATGTATTCAGTAATTTATTTTGGTAGAGCCTGAGGAATAATCTTTATGGCAAAAAATATTTAATCTCTAGGTAGGAATAAAATTTAGATACAGTAGCATTTGTTATTTTTTAGAAAAGTTTGGTGTGATATATTTATGTATTGAACAACTTGGTGATCTTCTATTGTATATTTTGTACTTGAAGGCATTATTAGAGTTGGTGGAGTTCCCAATTTAATGTATGTGTGTTTGATGTTGAGATCACAGGTAGCCATTGCAAGTAGCGTAGATGGTAGCAAAACAGACTTAAAACAGTCTGGTTTATTAAATAATTGGTTAGTTCTCCAGATACCTTTAACTTTAATTGGTGTTCTGTTTGCTGAATGGATTTTTTTTTTTCCTTAAACTTTACTGGGAACTTATTAGGAAAACAGTTCCCTTTAGGGATGTGCTTTTCACATCCGTAAATTATTTTAAGGCAATTACTCATTAACAGTTGCAGATGTTAGAAAATCTTTCTGACTCCAGTGCTTGCTGGCAGAGGTTCTGATGGATATTCTTATCTTTGTTGGTATCTTTCTCTTTTGTTTTTCTCTTTTATTTTTTATATATATATATAGGGAAGCATTTAAAGGATGTTTACAAATCCTGCCCGTGTCTGAAAGCAAAATGATAATGTATGTTGTTTAGGCAAAAGCATTCAGTCAGTCTCTCTTAATCTTGGCTTTTGAAGCTGTCTAATTTTAGCTTTTGAAGATGCATCTGGGTATCCAAACAACTCGCATGTAAAGCGTATGGAGCCTAATGGCTCCCTACATCTGTGTGTCGTTGTGGTGGCTGGGGCTGCAGGCAAGCCTAATAATGGGGAAAGAAAAAATCTAATCATAGTCTTCTATTGTAAAAACTGCCCCTAGAGATCAAACAGCCTCTCGGTTGTCAAAGCTTCCTCTGTTGAAGAAGTTCATATAGAGGAGGTTTTACATCTGCAGAGGAAAATAGTTGAGTGATTTCAATAGATTGTGGTTGGAACCTGATGTTGTTCTGCACCACAAAAAAACCCTCCTCTAATAACAAAAAAAACCAACCAGCTATTGATACCAAGTTGCTATTTCTGGCAACAACAGTGCATGGTTGAAGTTCACCTCTGCTAGGGGAGGTGGTTCACCGAGCTTTTCCAAAGCTGTGTGTGGCACCAAGGCTTCATGGCTAACAAATCCCTTTGGTTGCATGTTGCAGCAGGAGGTCACAGTGCTGTGTTTGTCACACAGCTTTTGACTCTGTGGCTGAGCTGCAAACTGAAGAGGTCTTAGGTTTTTGTTTTGTTTTCAGTTCTGTGTGTAGATTTATATTTTGCCCAAATGAGGAGCTGTACATTTGTTAGAGTTTACACAAGAAGCAGCAGGATTCCTTTTTCACTGCTGCATTTTTTGCCCTGGTGTGTGCTTTGGTCAACTGCAATTTCACCCAACTCATTTTTAACAAAGTAGTTGGGCAGTGTTCACATAAGGAGCAGTTTTGTTGGATAGGTGTAGGTGCTGATTTTTGCCAGAAAGGTGGTGATGAGTGTTTGTTAGACCTTTCTTTGACCCAGTGAGGAGCTGAGATGGGAGGCTTGCAGGTGCTCTGCCTTTTCAATGCCTGTCTCAAATAGTTTTGTGAGTATGGAGTAGTACTATAACAACTGCAATTAATCTATCCTTTCCAAATCAAAAGAATATATAGTGCTATATAGTTTGAGATGTATTAATGAAAAGTACTAAACATTGTGTCTGTTTTGCAGGAATACAGCTCTGGAAAGCCTGGATGAAAAAGATGGAATCTGTTTCATGTGCTGCCAGGGACAGACTATCATTTGCACTCTTTCATTAAAGGTAAGGCACTTGTCAAAGAGCAAAAATGTGTTTGTGAAATCAGTGTGTTAACACAGATGAAGTTCAGTATGAATGCAGTTGAAGAGTCAAGCTAACTCATCAATAGAAAATTGGGATTTGGATCATAATCCAGCATAGTTTAGGCTTTTCAGATTAGACCAGCAGTGTTTGTTTTGTCATGGTTTAAATCTGAGCTTGTGTATATAAGCTTCAGGGTTCTATTTTTTTAATTACTATAGCTGGATATACTTAGTTGAAAAAAAAGGTTCTAAGAGAACAATAAAAAACCTGCTGAATTTTCCTGCAATGTGCTTATTTTGAAGTGGGAAGGAAGTGAACTGACATGGATAACATATGAACCTACTATATCTCCTTGATGTGGATATTAAAGGAACCTTGGAAATAGTTTATGGGGAAGTTGTTGGAGGCTTCTAATTTTAAATTCTTAACAGGAAATCATTAAACTGTAGAGGAGCCAACAGAACAGACTGTTGCTCTAAAACAAGAGCTAAATGCAGAGCATTCACATGAACTTGTCAGATCTTTTTTTTAAGCTGATGTCTTTTTGCCTTTCATGTTTACTGCAACCCAGAGAAAGAGACTTGAATTTTTGGTGGGTTTTTTTATATAGATCATTTCAGTAGTTATGTTCTGGAAGAAATGTTAAAGCAGTGCCAGTATGGGCACACCTCGGGGAACAGGGAGATTGTACTCTATCCAGAGGTTAACTCCTTGCCTGGTAAGGCCCTGAGTTCCTTGGGCTAGGGAAAAAACTAGAAAAATGTGGCTACTGCTGAGTTTTTTACAAGAGATTCTCATACTGTATCCCAGCCTCTTGCTGAGGTGATGGCCACGTTGCTTGTGGCTTGTGCCAGAGCTGGACTAACCTTTGGTGAGCTGAGCTCTACTTAGGGGCTGGAGGAAGGACAATGATGGTTGTGTGGCTGTAAGAGCTGAGACATGAAGCTGATCAAGAGTCAGCTGAGGGGCTTTGCAAGTCAAGAAGGTTTGGCAAAGACAAGTGGGCACTGCTGCTTTCTGCTTGTTATGGGTTAGGGTCAGGGTAGCCCCTCAGAATGATAACAGCCTGTCTTTTAACTACCCCCCCCCCCCCCCCCCCCCCCCCGGGGGGCAGAAGAGGGTAGAGGGGGAAAGGGGGGCACTGAAGGGAGAA
>JAOEGS010002563.1:195805-226138 GCA_025447755.1 Corythornis vintsioides | reverse complement strand
ATAGTATATATGTATAATAAATGTAAAGATAAAAGGTTAGAATACAAAGGTCTTTCACTGGACAAGTCAATATCTTGTGGAAAAGGTTAAATTGTGATTTATTTATAGATGTGAGGTGCAATCACTTAGTATTTCTACAGTTAACAGTACAAAACTAAAATTTATTCCCCAATGATAAGTTAATTGTCATGTGATGTGAATTAGAGTAATTTGCAACAATTCAGTACAACTGATACGCAACACCTGTTATGATTTCGCAATATACTTCTCTAAAAACACAAAAGTCAATATATGAATTCTGGGAAACTGGATGCTTTCTTCAAGAACAGGAATTTCAGAATGACCTAGTAGACTGTGTGAAGCATTGTTTCCCATCCTCTCAATAGCCCACTGTAAAGGCTATTTATTAATACTGCAAATCTCAGAATACACTGTAAAAACAGGGAATACTGTGGCAGAAAAGTCTTTCCTTCTTTCCCGGTGAAAACAACACTGATATTCCCATTTTTATTATTTTCAAATAGCTCCTTTAAAACACCACAAAGGCCAGTAAGGAAGAAAAAAAAAAAAAAGTCATCCTGTAATGACAGAAGAGTCACCAAACTTTTCAATGGCATCTCTACCATTTGCATCTATTTTTGTTGGCCATTAGTTAGGCATAAAAATCCCTATTAGTGAAGTAAATAATAATACTATCATTCTCATCCTCCTTCTCACAGGGAGGATTTAGAACAAATAAGGAAAACAAGTATACATTTATGACTTGGAGATTCGGGAGGGCCACAAGAACACGTCATTATTGATAGGACTTTAAGAGTGGCAAAAACTAAGACTGGACTGTGGATAATAATTTGCATTTCCTATTTGCAACAGTCATAAACATAGGCAGCCTGAGACTGCCTGTCAGAACCTGTCATTCCAAGTGCTGTAGCATGCTGGCAGGCAGACACGAAACCCCATGAGTTGGGCAGGATGGGTTTGCAATTGCTGGGGAATACTGTCTATGTGGTATCTGTCAATGGGAATCTCTCAATATTCTTCTGCTGCTCTGTTTGTCTCCTTTCCAGAACCATTGTCTTGGCTGGGTTTGTGTAGCAGAAGCTAGTGAGGGGGAACCCTTGGCAAGATGTTCATGATGCCATGTTACAAATGTGACTACTGCTGGGTTTCTTTTTGAGCTGCAAGAAATTTAAATGGAGAATAACAAGTATTTTTATGGGCTGTTATTCTACAGATGCCAGAATGTCTTGGTATGGTCCTGACAGCTGATTGATTGATGTGATTCATTGCCTGTATAAGCAAACATATGAGATATGACAGGCTTTATAGGTTTTCAAGACTTACCCCATTTTATTGCTTGCTGCAGGCTTAGAGTTAAATATTGTTAAAGATTTGGAATTGGCCAAGAATGGGAACTAATAGTTAAGAATAAGCAGTCAAATGTCAGTGTGACAAGATTATCTCAAGAAGATACAATTTTTTTTTCTGTTCCAGGGAAAAAAAAAGTTGTTTAAATTTATTCACATTACACAAACAGGGACAGGAGTAAGATGACAGTTGTATGTTGCAAGAGTGCTTAGAAACATAAATGACCATGAATTCCTGAAAGACAAAGTTAGTTAGGTAAATAAGCAAGCTGATAATGTTTAGACAGCTAAAACAAACAGGAGAAATAAAACAAGCAGGAGAATTAATTTAGGCTACTTACTATATCAGTAATTCTAATTTCATTTGTAACTAAGGAATACAGCTTTGAGCATAGCTAAAATTCAGTAACCCAAAAAGAATAGAGTACAGATAGAAAATTAGGAGTCAACAAGCTCCAGTGTATGGAGAAGCACTTGTAGAAGAAAACTGGGCTAGAGCTGTCTGAACTCTTTGTCAGGTGAGGGTTTTATAGGCTTAGAAAGCACTCCTATTTACTGTCTCACACATTGGGCTAAAGACCTGCAATTAAAGTAAGCAGATTTTAAACTAATAACATATTTTATATGCAATTCATGATTTGTCAGTTAAAATCATGTTGTAAAATATCTGATGATAAAAGCATAGTAAGATTCTAGAAAGGAAATGACCAGTAAACTGAAATAACCCTTGTATTTGCACCCTGCAATCAGGATCTGAAATCAAGGCCTGGCAATCAAGACTCCATAAAGTCTTGAATGTTGCAACTCAGTAAGTAAATATAACGGAAGTTACACAATTGAAAAGCTTACTCCTGTTAGACTTTCTCAGCATATTTTTAGTCTCTGTATTTTTATTTTTTATATGTCAGGTTTGGTGGAGCATATGTTTCAAGTGGTGTCTATGAAGCATGATTTCACATGTACAGTCATTTGAGATTGTAGATTTAATAATTAATTGAATGAATGAGTGATGGGCTTTAAAGCTATAAACATGTAGCCTTTAAAATGATTTTCAGGTTTCTCACAGCTCACTGAGGTAGAGCTCAATTCTAACTATTTATAAAGCTTTCTCAAGATCCTTCCAGTTGGATGAAATGGAAAGAGATGTTGGTTCCTATTTTCAAAGTTTATTTATAACCATTAGGAACAGGTGTGGAAGCAAATGAATAACGGGATGATGGGGACAATATAAGCTCTAGGAACCAGTTCACTGAAAAAATGGTCAGCTCTGGAGCTATATAGGCATGGTTTATACATGTAATGCTAGGATAAACAAAACATTGGGATAAAGTTATTTCATTTTCTTTGAGTTAGAGATTGAGTGTAAGGAATAAGTGTTGCAGAAAACATAGACATTCTGGTGAGAGAACTTCTCCCTTGGCATGTGGGTGGAACTTGCCCCACTGAGATCTTTACCACTGCCACCAGTAGAGACAGAAGTGAACTAATTATAACAATAGTTGAAAGTCTTCTTTTTTTTGAACTCGCACTTTTCTCTGCAGGATTTGATATCAGGAGTTGTCAGGAATGAGCACAGCTGGATCTCTTACCTGTTTCAGAATGGCAGCTCAATGTTCTAGAAAGACCTGTGGTACATTTCCAGATCATCATGTAGAAATATAGCTTCTCACCAACTTGTGATAACTGTAGAGCCCTGGGAAGCCAACAAATCTGAAACAGCATGACTAAGTCAGCTTTCTGTGAATATGACTACATTTATTCTGTGAGACTGAGGGTACTTTATGTGCCTTTATGCCACTGCAAGTCTGAGCTCATAAACTCTGCTATGGCTGAGTTGGCACTGTGTAAAATTAGCTTAGGTGTATCTGTCTTGATGTTTCCTGACCTAAACTTATATAGTGGCATTTAGTGTATAAAGTCAGTGAGGGTTCACAAGGTTTTAATGTGTGCCTCCGTGCTAGTCCTGGTGGATCCAAGCTGGTGCTGGTGGGACTAATGTGGTCTTTTCCTTACGGTCTAGATTCAGCAAGGCTCATCAGTTCAAACTGTGCTCTTAAGAATTAATAAGCCCATGTGCAGTGCTGCATCTGGACAAGTAACAGAAACAGTGTGTGATAGCCTGGGTTGAACCCGATGATCCCGAACAGGCTGTGTTGCTTGGTGTGTTACACTGCCTGCTCAGTAATAGCTGTCTGTGGTGGTTTCTTCCTCCATTATCTGAGGATTGAAAGTTGATTGTAAAAAAAAAATTGTATGGTTATAGCTGCTTTTTAAACAAGCTATAGGATTTATATTAATGCACTTTGTTTTTCTTGATCACTTTATGCTAGTGGTTTTGTGTTTTTTAGTTAAAGAGAAATTTTCAACTCTAAAGTGCTTCTATTTTGAAACTGTATTTTGTACTACCATTTGTTTTAAGGAGGCTTAAGGGTACTAGTACGAATAAGACATTCCATGAAAATACTTACATTTTGGATATAGAGGAAATGGTCCTATTTTTAAGCTTCATTGTAGACTCTTTTAATTATACTATTTTCCCCACTTCCGTTAAGAGTTTTGCCATAAACTGTCAAGAATTCATATTCAGTTAATTGAAATTTGTAAACATGTGGATAGAATTTACTTCATAAAAACTACATTTGGGGAAAAGTAGCTAATATAAAACAGTTAAATACTGTTTAGATGGTCATATACTAAATATATAAGTGGGTTTATTAAATTTTAAACTCAGAGCCTCATTTTCCATTATTAAATTATACTGATTTGTTTAAAGATTTAAATGATTAAATATAATGATTAAAGAGAATAGTTTAAAGATTCCTTTGCATAAGTGGACATCCTTACACATCCTTATAAGGTAAATAGCTACAAGTGAATTTTAGTATTAAGATCTTTCATGATCTTTGTTACCAGAATATCTTTTTTATAGCTCATTATTGGTGCTTGCAGGGCCTCAGTTCAGAGCTTTGCACATAGAGCTCTTCTAAAAGAAATGTTATTGTGTAATTGACAGGTGATTATTCTGTCCTAGGTGATTTGTTAGACATACAAACCAAAAGGGACAGGTACACCAGACTGGGCCAATGTGCTATTTGAGCCTCAAACATAAAAGAAGGCATGTGTCTGTCTTCATATTCTTGCCTGAAGTGGAGTTCATTGTCCACAGTATGTGAGTATGTCCTGGGTTATAAACCAGCTGGAGTTGTTTTGCTATGATTTCACCTTCAGGCTTTGAAATATTACAGCTGCATATCATTTAACACCTGTCATTCAGGATGGAGTTGCACTTGGTTGTTGTTGGGATTTCTGCAGCATTACTTGCTCATTAACACATTTAGTACTGTTAGCTCTGCTTCCTCCTCATTTCTGTTAATCTTGGCTTGTGTCATTCTCTTGGGCCACTAGCAAGAATGAGCTTTATTTGCTTCAGGAGATGATCCCAAAATACTCAGTAAGATATCTGGCTCTGTGGTCTGATCCTGGATCTCCTCCAGCTCTGTGCCTCAACATTCTGTTTTCCTTGCCCTTCCTTATAATCTGAAATTGATACCATTCTTCCTTGGAAGTCCTGTAGTGCATGGTTGTAGGTCTGGATTCAGGAAAGGCATCTTCTCAAACTATATATACAATGACTGGGGGAATCCTCAAGTTTGCAAGTTGTTGTCTTCAGCTATGACAGAATTTTAAGTACTTCACGTCTTGGACAATGTCTTGAATAACACTGAACAAAGTAGAATTATTTCTTTTTCTGTCTTTTTTTTTTTTACTGTGTTTTTGAGTTTGTTTCTTCTAATGGCAGATGTATGTTGAACTGTGCAGAAAATACCCCATGTTCCTTGAGGTAATTTATCTGATTCATGGTGTCTCGAGCTTCAAGATTCAAGAGCACAGGGAAGACATGAATGACACTGAAGCCCTGGGCCCCCTGTGGGGAATTGCTGCAGGTGTTGTTAGCTATTAAACTAAACATGTCCTTTCCTGAACCAAAAAAAAAAAAAAAAAAAAAAGCCAACCAACTTTCAGCCATCCTCTAAAGAAGTAAATAAAACTGAAAATCAAGACATCCTTGTAAAGACTTCCCTTTAAAGGAATGGTTCTTGTCATCTGCTGTAAGTGCAGCTGTTCTAAGTGGTGACAAAACTAATAATTTCAGAGAATTCTATAAGTATTGCTCTTCAAAAGGACTTAGGTTTTTTTTTATTATTTGGTTGTTTTAACTTTTCAAGTCTCTCAGATGTGTTTACTTCTTTTCCTTAATATGCTAGGATATTTTTTTTATGGTTTTACAGAGCAAGAAGGTGCAACAAAAACTTTTCAATGAAAATAACAAGAGACACATTCCATCAAGTATTTATCAAGGAATTTAAGATTTTTGTCAGCTACAAACAATCAGAGGTATTAATAATGCTACATCTCGTAACATTTGAATGTATTAATGGCTTGATACTTTTCTTCTGAAGTTCACCTGATCACTTCAGTGATCACACTAACAGTGTGATTGAGTTGGAACTCAGGCTTGTTAGAATATTAAAACCCAGTATAGAATCTGTAGCCTAAGGCCACACAATTGTAAAATGTAAATGATAAATCATTTGAGAGAGGCATAACCCACTAGACTAATGGATATACAGAAAAAAGTGGCTCATTTAATTGCTGTTAGAAAATGTGAGAAATCTTGGGGGGTGGTTTAAAAGTTCATAGCCTTCAGGGAAGCTCTAACATTAATTTTAGAGCATTAGCAACTGTGGCACAGAGAGGCTCCTATATTCAAGAGCAATTTCTGAGTCGTTTATTCTGAAGTCTTTAGAGAACCAGCCTGTGCGCTTTCCTTGACACCACTGTTGTTACAAAATTACTATTTGTGAGGTTTCACCCCTTTACCTCTTGGAAAGTTTAGTCTTTATTTCTTATTATCACAGTTAATTTTCTTGTTCAGTACTATTCTTTATCTCTTTTTCCCTCTGATATTTGTTTTGCTGGTTTATTTATGTAAACACATCAGCACCAACCACCTAATACTTTCTTTTTATTAAGCTAATCAAGAAAGCTTTTTTCTTCTTCTTTGGGATGTCTTACTTTATCATTGCAATATCCCTTTGCATCTCACTTATAGGTTGCATAACTTCTTTCCCCTGTTTTCTGGGAGAACATATGGATTCACATGTCTAACGTGTATTTCTGTTTTTTACTAGGTCACCTGAACCTTTCTCTTCTTTTTTTTTCTGGTAGATTAGTTCTCTTTCATAGTAGTACATTGTCAGTCTTTGAGGATACCATTCTGACACCTGGTAGCAGTTCATCTGAAGGAAAAGGGAGAGAAGACTTACTATGTTCTGAGATCCAGTGAAGCAGAGTCTAATGAGCTTGCTGTGGGGTGTTCATAAAGGTGGATGAATTCTGTTGTCTTAAACTTAGAAATTCCCTATATTTTGGTATATGAGAAACTGTGGAAACAAAGTAGCTGACAGAAACTTTTATCAGGTGTAGAGAAGTAGATGTATGTAGGAAGTCAAATCACTGCTGTGTTGAAAAAACTAAAAAATTGCAGTTGATAGGTTGTCTGTTCTGTTAGCCTTTACCTGGACAAATATGGGACAGGAAAATAGGGACAGATACATTGTACTGGTGGTTACTGAAGTGGCAGAGAAAGCAGAAGAATGCTCTTGCAGGGTGGGTGAGAAAGAGGCTACTTAGGGGATTTTGGTTTATTGAAATAACTGGAGTACAATAAATGTGTTCATGTCTGCTGAGACCCTGTATTTGGGAGTGAATTACGGTACATGCATTAGAACTCCATGTAGTCTTGATAATATGACTAGCTTTGAATGCCTAATAAAAATGTGTTTTATAGAGTAAATTGAAGTTACTAGTTTGCTTCTATTTCAAGCATGTTAATCTCAACAATGTGCTTCATCTCATAGCTTGCAGAAGCAGCCTTTGTCTTCCTTTGTTTTCTTATTAGATTATCACATTTTTTCTTAAAATAAAAATTCCCACTAGCAATATATTTGGTAAATTATTACAAACTGTTACACCTCAATCTTTGTATTTCCAGTGACAAATTTCAGAGATGAAAGGGAAGATGAGCTCAAACAGTAATGTGATCAGGACCTTCTCAGCTAGTTTCACTTTTCTGGAACTGTTACTATTCATGGTATGGTCTTTGTCAGTAGAAATTGTGGTCATGTAAAAGGAAATGATACAATACTGCCTTTAAAAGTCCCCGCTTATGTTTGCAACACAATTTTTTTGTTCTCATGGAGTAATAAAATAATTTGCATCGGGGCTTCCATGAAAAGTATTAACCATCTCTGATACTGCTTATCCTGTACATCTTAATGTCACCAGCATGTCTTAAACGTGTGAGTCTTAATTTTCATTAATGTGTTTTACTCTCAAAAAGAAAAAATACAATCTATATCAAGAGAGACTTATTTCCCCATGTGGCTATTCTAGCTCTTAATGTTGCCTTTAAATATAATGTTTTGTTACCTTATTTTTGCATAGCTTTCAGGTCAGAATATGTTAACCTGTGGAGGGGGATGGTATGTTTTCTGTTGCCTGTCCCTGCTCAAACCTAAGCAAATCTTTGAGTTCTGTTCATTTGTCTGTATATAAACTACTGTGCTGTAACTCAATTTAAAAAAAAATAATTGTTTTCACTGTGACACTTTTGCCCAAATACTACACAACCCTTTAGTAACTACATTAAGATGCTGCAACTACTTTAATTGTTAAATAGTTGCGTGATAAAACTGAAAGTATTGCCATTTTTTTGTTTCGTGTTTTTATGTCTATTTTTAGCAGAATAAAGTTTAAAATGCAAATGAAAAATGGAAGAAATCTTGGGAAAATATGTCTTCCATGATCAAAAGATGGACAATGTCATCCTCAAGTCTTTCCAACAGTCTTTCAGGTCTCCTGCATTTTAAACCCTTTTAACCCATACAAATAGAAAAGTGCAATGTAAAAAAGAAAGATAATTTTTAAGGATATATTTTATCTATAAATTAAGTGCAAATTAACATCCAGGTAAAAGGGAGACTCAGATTATTACCTGCACTGAGGAGAAGGCAGATTGGTATTGACTGGTGCTCTTATATTCATGGCTTTATATTAGCTTTAACTCTTTTTCCTTATGTGGAAAAGGGAATCTGAATTTATTATGGTGATAGCAGATAACATGTAGGTTACAAGTTCTTAGGAAACCAGTTTGCATTCTTATACAGACAATGTATTTTCTTAGCAGTTACAACCATTTTCAGTTTATCTGCAGACTAGTTCTCTTTATTCCTGAAGTATATCAGAGATTTGTGTGCAGATATGCAAGTAGTATGCAGATATGCAAGTAGTATAAGTGCTCTTCTTATAATTAATTTGTTGTCTTCTGTGATAGATCTGGTGAAGGTGCTACAAAATTTCTATAATATACCATCTCTTTTATATGTGTCTTCTGGCTGACATGCAGTCACTTGAAAAATATTACCCTAGCAGAGAAGAGAGGCAGGATATTTATCTCTGATGTTACTGTTCATGAGACCAGCAAAATACATGTAAACCCATTTGAATAGTAAGAGTATTAATCTTTACCTTCTGGTACTATCCATTTTTTTGTTCTTTAAATTATGCCTATAGGACAGTTCTGTGTCTTCAGGAGAAAAGGTTTTTAAGGAGAGATGTTTTGTGGTCTGAGAAAAAAATGTTACCTTCTTATATCTTAAAAACTAATCTTCTTTAGCAGTATTTGTTGTGCTGTGAAATAAAGAACATGTACCTGAAACATGAGGGAAAAATGAGTGCTTAGTGCAGTGTGTATAAGTTTGGGCCTAAAAAGTAAAATACTTGAATTCTGCTAGAATCATAGAATGTTTAGGGCTGGAAGGGGCCTCCATAGGTCATCTAGTCCAGCCCCCCTGTAGTGAGCTGGGACACCCTTAACTAGACCAGGCTGCTCAGAGCCTTATCCAACCTCGCCTTGAATATCTCCAGGGATGGGGCCACAACCACCTCCCTGGGGAACCTATTCCACTGATCCACCACCCTCAAGGTAAAGAACTTCTTCCTGATATCCAGTCTAAATCTGCTCTTCTCTAATTTAAATGCATTAGCCCTTGTCCTTTCACTAGAGGCCCTTGGAAACAGCCCCTCTCCAGCCTTCCTGTAGGCCCTCTTCAGGTACTGGAAGGTGGCTCTAAGATCTCCCCGGAACCTTCTCTTCTCCAGGCTGAACAACCCCAGCTCCTTCAGCCTGTCCTCATAAGAGAGGTGTTTCAGCCCTCTTATCATCTTTGTGGCCCTTCTCTGGACCCGCTCCATCAGGTCCATATCATTCCTGTGTTGAGGGCTCCAGAACTGGATGCAATACTCCAGGTGAGGTCTCACTAGAGCAGAGTAGAGGGGCAGAATCACTTCTCTCCATTTGCTGGCCACACTTCTCTTGATGCAGCCCAGGATGCAATTGGCCTTCTTGGCTGTAAGTGCACACTGCTGGCTTACAGCCTGGATTGATAGTGAGGGTTGCTCTGACCCAGGTGCAGGACCCTGCACTTAGTCTTGTTGAACCTCATGAGGTTCACCTGGGCCCACCTCTCCATCCTATCCAGGTCCCTTCGGATGACATCCCATCCCTCCAGCACCACAGCTTGGTGTCATCTGCAAACTTGCTGATGGTGTTATCAATCCCATTGTCAATATTATTAATGAAGATATTAAACAACATAGGTTCCAATATAGACCCCTGAGGGATGCCACTTGTCACTTTTCTCCATCTGGACATCGAGCCATTGGCCACCGCCCTCTGGATGCGACCATCCAGCCAATTCCTTATCCACTGTACAGTCCACCCATCAAATCCATATCTTTCCAACTTGGTGAGTAGGATGTTGTGGGGAACTGTGTCAAAAGCCTCGCAGAAGTCCAGATAGATCACATCAACAGGCTGTCCTTTGTCCATGGATGTAGTCACCTATCATAGAAAGCCACTTGATTCATCAGGCAGAACCTGCCCTTGATGAAGCCATGTTGGCTGTCCTTCATCAGCCCACTGCCTTCTATTTCTCCCTCTAGGAGAATCTGCTCCATGATCTTTCCAGGCACAGAGGTGAGGCTGACAGGGCGATAGTTTTCAGGGTCCTCCTTTCTAACTTTTTTAAAAATGGGTGTAACATCTCCCTAGATAGGTGAGACACAGATGGACTCCTAATATGCTAGATTTGCATGCAGTGTGTGGAGACTTCTGAATAATGCTTTACTGCAAGCAAACGTCGACTAGAATACAATTTTGTGACAGACCAGTTTTTCCAGAACATCCCAAATGCTTAAATATTTATTGTATTTATCAGCTGCTGAATCAATATGGTATAAAAGTCTAAACATATATATAACCCTATACAAAGAGGGGTTGGGAAAGTCTGCCAAAAATACTACAGGCAGATGATCAAAGTCCTGAGAAAAAGAAATAAATTTAGGAGATATTACCACTAACAGACAAAAATGTAAGAAATTGATATTTTCAATGCAGACCGAATGCATAAAATCTTCTTGTAGTGAATGAAGTTTTTGAACTAATGATCATCACAGTTGTCAGTAACTGTCTTCCTTTCTGTAGTATTTTTGTCATCAGAATGTTTTTTTATCAACCATAACTAATTTAAAAGCAGTTCTGAATTCTGAGAACTGAAAAGACCTGGCAGGTAATAGTAGTTTTCAATTTTCTGTAATTGTATATTGGATGTTGGGGAGGTAAATATTGTTATTAATTTTCTTTACCAAATTATAGTTAGCCGTTCATTTATTGAGGGTAATGACTGCATAGTTTTCTAATGCATATTCTATGAAAATGACCGTTAATGGATAAAGAATTGGAAGTTCTTTGATCTAAAAAGGGCTTTTGTTTGATGAGAATACACTGTGAAGGATAAGTGATTAAGTGACAGTTTCCAAATTGTAAGATGTTAAAAAAATATAGAAAGAGGTTATATTTTACATCCACTTATATCCTGCCTCTACTTGAAGAAAATAGTAGTTTACCTTTGGAGTTGAAGAACTATTTCTCATTTTGGAAGTAATCCATTTTCCTTCAGTATGGTCTCATTTAAAACTGTTATAGAAAGCAAAGGAAACAAAATCACATGGACCGATTTAGAACTTCACAAATACCAAGTGGAAAAGCTTCACAACTGCTGTAAACTGGATGTTTGCACATTGGAGTGTGAATGCTGATTTTAACCTTTTCATACATAATGTTGTAGGCTGTGCAGTTGACAGGTGAGAACTACATTCCCTTATTGGCTTCACAACTCTGTTACTTCCTAGACGCAAGACTAGACAGGGGTCAGAAACGGGATAGAAACCAGGAGGTGAAAGTAGGATGAATGTTGGGAGAATTGAAGCTATTGCTAAAACCTCTTCCCTTTTGATACATGTGGCAACTCACTTGGAAGTCAAACTGTTTAATGGATGTTCAGGGGTTTCTTTTTAGTGTCAAGTGGTAGTATTTGGTTTAGTCTATGCCTGTGGTATTTGTGTCAGTACTTAATTTCTTAAACATTTCTAGTACCACATAGAGTGCCAATGTAGAATTGTAGTGGAACAAATTCATGTTAGGGATCTTTTTCGTTGTGATTCTTGTCTATAAAGAAGTATATGTGGGGGAGTGTAATACAGATCAGAGTTTGAGCCACTTGGTGTATATTTGGAGGGGAGTAGCTAACAATTCTGTGTTTCCAGATTAATTATGTACTCAACACTGCTTAAAGTACTAGCCTTTATAAACTTGCGGGGGCTAATATATATTTGAAACAAGACAATAAAATCCTGCATGAGGATTGTATTAGTACAAGTTAGGGACTGACCTGCTGGAAAGCGGCTCTGTGGAAAAAGATTTGGGAGTCCTGGTGGACAACAGGACGACCGTGAACTAGCAATGCCCCCTTGTGGCCAAGAAAGCCAGTTTCATCCTGGGGTGCATCAAGAAGACTGTAGTAGGCAGGTCCAGGGAGGTTCTTCTCCCCCTCTGTCCTGCAGAGCCTGTATCTGGAGTGCTGTGTCCAGTTCTGGGCTCCATGGTTCAAGAAGAACAGGGACTGCTGGAGGTGGTACCTTAAAGGCCTACAAAAGTTAAGGACTAGAACATCTCTCTTATGAGGGAAGGATTTGTGTCTTTTTTGTCTGGAGAAGATTAAGGGGGGGACTCTTATCACTGTTTATAACTACCTAAAGGATAGGTGTCGGGAGGATAGGGCTAGTCTTTTTTTCAGTGGTGCCCAGTGAGAGGACAAGAGGTAACAGACACAAACTTGTATATAGGAAATACGATCTAAACTTGAGGAAGAACTTTACTTTGAGGGTGGCAGAGTACTGGAGCAGGCTGTCCAGAGAGGTGGTGGAGTCTCTGGCTCTGGAGGCATTCAAAACGCATATGGATGTGTTCCTGTGCAACCTGCTCTAGGTCACCCTGCTCTGGCGGGACTAGATGATCTCAAGGGGTCTGTTCCAATGCCAATCATTCTGTGATTCTGTATGATTGTGTTCATATATATATCCTATGCCAAAGTCTCCCTTAGTTGTATTTTGAAGACAAGAGGTTAGGCATGGCCTTTGTGTATGTTTGTGGCTGTGATGTGAAGTTTTCTGCCTTTTCTTCCCTCAAACCTTAAACCATCATTGATCATCCTGAACTTTACCACAAAACACAGTTTTATCCCATGTCCTGTTAAATAGCTTGCATTTTAATCAGAGAAAAAAAATATTTTTTTTTTTTTCATAAATACATGCATTGTTGATTAATGGTTTTCTAAGCCATTACAAGGGTAGCTCTTCTTGATTGCTTTCATCCTGTGTTTATTGTGAAATGTTTGTTTTCTTTCCTGGGCTAGAATGTGCGAAGATATGAGGGAGTGTGGCTGTCCCTATATGCAGGTCGATAAAGTGTGCAATGTCTTTTCTGTGAAACATGTTATTTAAGCCTGTTTCACTAATTTTTTTACTTTCACTCAAAGCTCTTCCATTGCTATCAAAGAGAGTAATTTAATTGGCAATTATAGTCAGATGTTGGATTTCAGAAATTTGATTTTGGTAAAAATTGTCTAAACTCTTGGAGTACTTGGTTGTTAAAACTTTGTTTGAACATTTTTCCCATTTATCTTTCCCATTTATCTGTTTTCTGACTCTGACTAGAACAGTACCTAAGAAGAAGATTGCTATTGCATGCAGTGTTAGGTAAATTTGATAAGAGATGAACCCCCTTGCATTTTAGCTGCCCTCAGAGTTTATAGGACCTAGGGATGGCTGGACAGAAATAGAAATCTCTCAATAGAGAGAGATTTCTGTTAATTTATGCCAATTTAGTGTTTGTGGCTATAGGTCCACCAGCAGCTGTGTGAACAGCCCGTGTAGGCCCGGTTGCTTTCATAAGCTGGTCGGCAGCACGAATAACACAATTTGTTGTAGCTACAGGTCTACTTCCATTTACTGGAAGCAGTCGAATGCGTGAACAGTATGGTATATTTACACTTGCAACATGTACAATTTAATTAATAAAAAGGGTATTATAACTTCAGTTATATTGAGAAAAGTAAGACAAAGGCTGGCAAATCTAAGCTTTCATTTTAAACACTTATTTCAACCCCATTTTCTTTTATAAACGAGTTATGTACAGAGAAATAATGGCCAGTTTTACTGATATGACAGTTTTATGTTGTTTTTCATTTTCCCCTTAAAATTTTAGAACAGTCACAATACTTTCCTCTATTATAGTTGAGATTACTTTTGATGAGGAGATTGGAGAAGATAGTGAAGAAATAGAGCATGTTTAAATATTTAATGCTTAAGAAATGTTTGGTTTATCAGTAGTGAAAAAACATTTATCAACCATCACTTTTATTCATGATCTACAGCACTGGCATAGGACCTATGTTGATACATCGCTAGAGTACGATTTACAACAAGACAGGAGGTAAAATGCTCTGCTCGCTATTTTGTCACCAAACTTGACAATAGGTAAATATAAGCTATCAAATATCAACTTAGCTGAGATTTTTTTTTTTTTCTATGGTGAAATCTGAAGTGGTTGTGAATTTGCTCACCCTGGAACTGCTCCTTTAACTTGGGACTTAAGAGGCTTTGTAAATTCAAGGATCTTGGGTTCAGTGCAATATCTGGACATGGAATTGAAAAATATCTGAAGGCCCAAGGTGCTTGAATTGAGCTTCTCTGGCAAGGTAGTAGCACTTGTGAAATCAGCACCAGGTAACTTTCAGACAATTATTAAATTGTCATGGGAGGAACAATCCAGGAATTCTGGACTTTGTTAGCACAAGTAGCTGCTGTTTAAAGTGAAGATCTGTGACAATTATCTCAAAGACAAGAGCATCCTTGTGATACACTGCCTGGCTTTCACAGATTGCAAGTGAGGAGCAGAGACAGCAGTTTAGCTTAGAATATCAACTGCTTATTACAGTGTTGAGGTGCAAAGCAGGTAAAATTAATGGTACCAACAATTGTCAAATACTGCTGTTATTGTCCTACACAGCTGGTAGGTTTTGTGTGAATTGGGGCCACTACCTGTTCCATCAGCTACCCCAGCCCCTTTCTCTGAGATCCTTTCTTCCAGCACTTGTCACAAGCAGACAAATGGGCTTCATGCTTGTTGGGTGTGTTGGCAGCAAGGGGTACTAGCAGAAACATGCTGCGTTTTTGAAGTGTGTTAGGTTGGTCTGTCACAGTCTGTATTGTAGTCTGTGAAAATAATACATTTTGGGAATGATTCGGTTTTGGTTGATTTTTTTTTTTTTTGATGCTAGCGATGCACATGAATATGTGTATATGTAAATTAAAATGAGCATTTTGCATTTAGAGAGGAAGAAGATTTGGTTTTGCTGATGTTTTTAAACAAATCCCCTTTCACCAAACATAAGGCCATGTTCTGTGTTAGTAGATGAGCAAATATGCATTTCTTCATAAGCTCTCCTCTATATGACAGATTACCTTGCTACATATGGCAAATTGATCCTTAGAGTGATTTTTCCATATCACAACCTCTGTGTCCTTAAAGTTTTCTGTAGTAAAAAAATAATTGTAGTTCCTTTCAATTGAGCTTGGTGGTGGTGGTGGTTTGGGTTTTTGTTTGTTTTGTTTGTTTGTTGTTGTGGGTTTTTTTTTTCCTTTTTTAAAATGTATTTGTCACTTTTTTTTTTTTAACTCTCAAATTAACTGTGGTGGTGTTTAAGAAAAATCAGTTCACTTGTGAGTCTGAGGTACATACACTGAGGGACTTAGCCCAGAGAATGAATTTGGAGTTTTGAGGTTTAAATCACTTTTTTTTTATGTAGTGAAGAAAATGAAAGTACACTAATACTCTATCAAGCTGCTGTGAAATTTACTGTGCAGTAATTTTAATTATTACAGTAAATAGCTGCAATAGTTGTTCTACAACTTTATAAGTTAATTACAAGCTGTTTGAATAAGTTTCTGCTTTTAATTGCTTGTTTGGGGTATTACTCATATTAAACATCTTTCCTAACCTATGAACAACTGTGATCTTAAATACATAGCAGCTATCACTGTTTCTGATAGCTAAAAAATACTGACTGGTGCATGACTGAAGGCTCTCTGGGTGTAGCTGTGTATCCTGTGTTTGTATTTGAGACTTCCAAGTGCAGAAATACTAAGGACACCAGCTGAAATGGATTTTTTCAGTGTAATTTGTTATCCAGTGTTTATGGATTTTCATTGAGTTGATTTATATTTAAATTAGGTGAGACCTCAGTGAAAATGAGACATTGTATGTGAATGTTCAAAATATATCCTACACCAAAAGCGTTTCTAGTTAATTCAAAGAACTGTGTTCAGTTCTTCTATTTCTGCCTTTTTTTTTTCTTCCTCTATTTTTGTTTTGTTTTAATTTTATTTTTATTTCTTTTAGTGAGTGACAGTTGCTTCAGGAACCTTGCTGAGGATCGTAGTGGGATAAACCTTAAAGATTTGGTCCAAGACCCTTCTTTGTGAGTATCTGGCTCTTATTGCTAAGCAAAGAAACACTTCATGATATCCTTGTGAGTAGTTTTGTAATTTTATGAAGTAGTAGTATGATGAATTACACTTAATTTAATTCTTTAGTGGTAATGTGTTTGCCAAGTTGTTAGTCTTTAATACAGACATATATTATTTAAACCATGTTTTTTAGATACTTCTGTTTGTGAGCTAACATCCAGTTAGCACATACTGTAAAGGGTACAAAAGTTATCTAAGGTATTTGTGCATGCTTATATAGAGTTGTATGCACATTGTCACCCCTCTTTCTTTAAGGAGGAACTGAATATGAATTAGGAGATTACTGCATAATTGCTAGCATCAGTTATTTAAGTATGTAGAATATTTTTTTCTCTGCATCTGATTTCATACAGTTGATAATTATTTCTTTTCTTTGTTTTAATTAAATATATAAGCAGATGATCCAAATTTTACTTTACAGCAAGACTAGTGGTCTTTTCTATTGTATTTTCCTCTAAAATATAATTTAATTTCATAGTTCTGAGGCAGACTTGATGATCTTCTAGGTCCCTTCCAACCCCTAATATCTGTAAATCTGTAAAAGCAAGTCATGCTGACCAGAATCTTAATTGAGAACCTTTCTAAACATTCTATTGCACAGCTGTATTTCCTGTTTTCAGGAAGTAGAAAATGAAAATTTATTTGACCTGCACTGTTATTAATTTGTAGAAGGAAAGGTATGTTGTGGAATAAAACATAATTTATTTTATGACTTTTATTAGTATAAAAGTGTAATAGTGAGCCTTTTGTGTGTCCGTGTATTCAGTGCTGCTTGTGGTTAAGGGAGAAATACAGCATAACTTTAAGTGTTAAATTGATTATGCCAGAGTGTTCAAGTGGGGCTCAAAATATTAAGCAAACATAAGCAAACCTTAAGTCCATGAGAGAGAGGAAAGCAGATGAGCTAAGCAATAAATATTTTGTGCTTGTCCAGTAAAAATGAGAGAAATGTTGAACATGAAATTAAACTGGCAAAGCAAAAAACATAATCTTTGATTTCATGTCAAAGTATGCATAAAACTTTTCACTGAAGATTTTTGGTAATATTTTATGATGCACAGCTGTTGTCATTTTACTTGGTTTAAATGTTTTGGTGAAAAAGTTCACTGGAAAATTATCAAGTAGCCTTTAACCAAGTTTTACAGGAAAGTTCTCAAACTAGTATAAATGAGTCCTATGTGCTACTAACAACTATTCACTTAAATCATTCTCATGGAACAGTTAGCAAACCGTTTATAATTACACTCTTATAACATACACCATATTTTATAAATTTTATATTTAAATGATGTAGTTCATATAAGTTACATATTGCCTTGCTTGACATTATTTGTCAAAAAGCTATTAACAAGTACTCTGAAGTCTGAGCTGTCTGCTTGTAAAATAGGTGTCTGTAGCACAGTGCTAAGTAGAAGCCAACATGCTTTCTCTCTTGGGATGGTTAATTAGTTGTGGCCCAGTGCCCCTCTTAACTGTGGTACAGAATACTACCATCTGATGTGGAATGCTGGTACAGCTCTGAAAATACCAGATAGACACACCCCAGGGGTTTGGGTTTTTTTCTTCTTCATCTCCTATGTTTAATAGTTCAGTAGTTATTAAAAGATCTGATAAATAATAATAAAAAATAAATTTAAAAAACAAGTAGCAAGCTTACATTACAAAGCATCATTCAAGTATCTGTCATTAGGAAGCATTCAAAGTTAGGATTATTATTGTAATGAGAAGGCTGTAAAGCAGAAGTCTCCAATTATATGCAAGTTCTCTGAAGTATTTCTATTGTAGGTAATTCATTTTTGAAGAAGGAAAGATTAGGAAACAAAAAATGAGTGGTCTAGAAAAACCTTTATTCCATGTTCGTGCACTTGTATCTATCAATTTAGTACTGAGGATGAAAAAAATTGATCTGTGGCAGGAGCACAAGGACAATAAAGCTACACTACTATATGAAGTATGTAGCTGTAGAAGCTGAAGGTGACAAGTTACAAGTAAATTTTCTTGGGATGGAAATTTGGTAGGTGTTAAGGGTTAGGGCTGGTCTGGTCACTAGATAAATGACAAACACTCTCCATTAACCCTTTTCCCTTCCCAAAACAGGAATAGAAAGGGAATAAGGGAGAGTTACAGACTGGAAGTTTTAACGAAAATAATAATAAATTTAATTATATACAAAACAAATATCAAACCCACTCTTCAATGGCAATTACATCACTGTCATCACTGATGCTGACCACTGGGGAAATCCCAGACTGGACTCAGTGGCAGATGATGTCTGGATTCAGGACCTGGATTCTGGAAATGGGTTCAGGAACACATGGAGTGGGATTGAAGGTAGAATGGACAGAGTTGTCCTTGTACGCCATCCATTGAAGAAGAGAGTTTGACCATTGTGATCCCTGAGCTATGCATCATGCATATGGGATTGAATCCCTCACTGGTCATTTTAGGGCCACCAGTCCTGTCCCCTTCCAACAGGTGCGGCCTTTAACTTTCTGTACCCCCAACATGGCACGCAAAATGCACCAGTGACCTTGGTCTGTACAAGTGTAAGCAAGAGCCTTTCTGTACACCAATCCCTAGAAGTAACTCTAAACATCAAGCATTATCACTTCTAGGTGCATGGTGTTATGCTTCAGAAAGTGGAGTTACTTAGAAGAGACTGAGCTGAAAAGTAAAATCACTGAACAGAATTAGTTCTGTTCTAGCTCAAACCAGATGAGTATGTACTCCTTGACTGCAGTAAGGACTAGGGGGAAGAGTCTCAAAGTTCAGTTGGAGCAAAGCAGTTGCAGCCAAGACCACAGAAGTGGGAAACATTTGATCCTTCAGCTCTCTGGCAGAGTGCTTCTCAGTTGCATGATGTTTGTCTGTTAATGGAACTTTTGACAGTTTCTTATGGACCTGGGATAGGGCACAAATTGAAGAGCTTGTCTGTGTCCTTTAGCCTTGATGTATCTTGGGCTGATTTTTGTTTTTATAACCTAAGTCTTTGGCCAATCTGCTTAGCAAAATTTACTAGTTAGGTATTAACTTATGTGTGTGCATGTGTGGGCAAAAGTTTTAAAACCAATATTTTTAAAAAGCAAAAATAAGTACCTTCCAAATGACCATTTACCACTGACTTGTTATTCATTCATACTAAAACACCTATAACCTAAGCTTCAGAGCATGAGAAAAAAAAAACAACAGAGAAACAAAACATAAAAAGACAACCAAACCAAAACCAGCCACAACAAAACAAAAAACCAAACCAACCAGCCAAAAAAAACCCCCAAAAACTAAAACAAAAACAAACGCAAACCAAAACCACTGCATTTACTATAATTGTTGTCTGATTTATGAAGACAGATGTGTGCCTTTAATCATGTTTCTCAGCTTTGAAGACCACTGAATTTGGAGAAGCATGCCTTCTTAGTATCTTAAGGTATGGAGGCACTGCAGCTATGAAACCTATTTTGACACTTACCTAAGATAACATTATGCATCAATGAGCATTTTAAGTCAGGTGATATGGCTGGAGGAAATAGGAGCTAAAGCATTGACTGCTTTTGTGGAGGGATAGCACACTATCTGTCCTGACATGTTTTAGATGAAAATGTAGCTGACAATACAGTTCCTGTTAAAATAACCTAGTAGAATCTACTTATGGTATTCGGCTGGGGGGTGGCAGAGAGAGATATTTTATAACATCATAAATCTGGAGCTTTCTCTTAATTTGTAAATGATCTTTGGTCCATCTGCTTTCTAGATCCATCTTTTAGGTATTAAATGGAAGAGATGGTCCTATTATTTTAATTGATGTGATGGATATGTACTGATCCACTTTCTTCGAATAGGCTTTTCATTCTTCCATTTCTTGACCTGATGGTACCCACCTACATGTAAGCTCTTTGTTTACAAATGCAAATCCAAAACAGAACAAAACCTTGTAAAGCAATTGAATTGTTGCTTTGTCAGCATAGTATGGTTTTGTAGCTTTACCAGAGTTTGAGGTCCTAAAATACATTCTACTGACAGTAGCTACAGTGATTTCTTTATCACTTCTTTTTTAGTGTTCTCTAAATGTAATGCTGCAGTTTAGCTATTTCCTAAATTTAGGTACTACTGAAACTCATTTCAGTACATATTTAGATCTGGGCTCTTGTAACTAGGTTTTTGTAGATAGTACTGTAACTCTCTAAAGGGTGAAGGTGTTTAGTCCTAGTTCTGTAAGGAAAAGGCAAGTTACATAATAACAATTGCTTACTTGGAGTAAAATAATGAATTATGATTTGGTTAGAAATTGGCACTTTCTTACACTGATTTATTCATAAAGCCCAAGTATCTATGTAGATATAGTTCATAGTTTTGGAGGAATCAATGTCTGTGAGCATCATGCATATGCTGTACTGTCCTCAGTAGCTGTTTCTGGGTAAAGTTTTCCTAACCATCTCTGATTCATTTTTGTATCACAACTCAGGAAGTAATGTGCAAAATATAAGCAATATGTGTTAGTCGTGTTAGACAATTGTCTATTGATAGCCAGATAGCTTCATAATTAATCGAAGGTGGTTCTAGACTAAACTTGTGCTTTGGAAGAGACACCCTCCTCACTAACACAAAATATACATGACAGCACCTAAGAAAGTTACTTATTTTATAGAAATGTAAACTCTGGGTTTCACCTTTTCCGTTTTCTTTCCTTCTCAACTGTGCTGGAGCAGGAACTGAGGAAGAGGTCAGATATCTTCCTCATCTTTGTTCTTCAACTTGGGGGATGGCTGGAGGCATGTTGAAGTTATCAGGGATGTCACACAAAGGAATATGATAGGAAGTACTGTGTATATGTGTTCAGTAATCTTGTGAAGTCATATATTTAAAAGTAATAAATTTTTTTAAATCTTCAGTTATTGTGAGGTGGGTTACTCTTCTTTCAAAACACTGTATTTGTAGGAGGAGTAGTAATATAGAAGGAATGTCATCAACAAAATGGAACCAGAGGGTATTGCTCTATCTGTTATTTTTTCTTTTAAGAGAATGTCATTCAAAATTGATAGCAGGAGGACATAGCTGATGACTAACAAGGTGACTTAAAGCTACAAGGAAGGAGAGGTTAATAGTTACATTTTCACAATGGATTATGTTTGTGCAAGCTATTTAGAAATTAAAAGCAGTCATTTTGGAGTAGGACCTGAAAGAAACAAGCACAAATCCACGTTTCATTGAAGACCTCTTAAGCTGTCTCAGATCTTCATGTCCTCTGCCTCCTGCATTTCTGAATATTGAAAGAGTAAGATTGTAATGAGTTGTAACATAAAAAACAAAGGCAATACATCAGTAGTTTTTAATCTGAAAACATTTTGTTGACATTTAAATTACCTGATGCAAAGAAGAAAAGGAATAGCAACTACAGAAAATAAAGAGTGCAGAAACCTCCTTATATCTAGTAATATATGAAAACCAAAGAAATGTTTATCAATAACTTGAGTGAGCAAAACAGAAATATTTTACAAGCATCTGTAAAGAATGGATGATGGCTTTGAAGCCAACTGTAAATTATTATATAATGCAAGAAAGTCTTACTTTCAGCATTGTCAGTAATGCTATTTGTCTGTAGAACATTACTCCTAGGTATGAAGAGGAATCAAACAAATATGGAGTTAGTTTTATTTGTGTTTGTTTTACTTTTACTTTTTTTCTTCTAAGTTAATTTTATTTTTCTTTTCACATTCCTCAACACATTGCATACAAAAAAAAAAAAAAAAGGCAAACAGTTGAGCTGTGTCACTATTTTAAACCTAATTTAATTCTCCCACATAGGCCACACATGGAAATATATATATGCAAACATGCTAATATATTAAGGAAATGAAAACCAACTGCGAATTCTGCTTCTAAATTTATCTTTCTGGAAATATATAACATATAGCTACTTTGAGACATTAAAAAAAGTGTCATTAATCTTACACTGAATTATATTAATACTTTGTATCTTCCTGGAATGTGGTGGAGAGAAATGAGGCATTAGAGCTTTTTGAAAGTGAAGTATTGTGTGAACTAGTGTGGTAGCCCTTCTGGATGCTTCATGTCTTGGAGATTCATCTCTTATTCTTGTAATTTAAGAATTGTAGGATTTCTTAAAAACTATTTGTTTAAAAGTTCTGACAGTTTTCCATAAGCCCCGTGTTTTCAATAGTAAAGAACAAATTTGATCTGGAATCTGGAGTGATCAGATGATTTCCATGTATTCTCCACATTTTATTCTTCTGTAGTTCAAGTCATCCTGCTATTTTATTTGGTCCTTGTGGATATGTTTTTGAATATACAGAATTTCTGTATGCCATTTTCCCTCATTGTAGAAAGTACTCTCATAGGTTTTTTTTAACCTGTGATTTGCAGTTCATTCAAGCATATTCTCCAACATCAGGAATCCCAAAGTTTTCATTATTTTGGTTTTACATATTTCAGACATACTTTATCTCTTTTTAAAATAAGCATTTAATATTTATTAGCCTTGGCATAAGCACGCACATGGACTTTTTGTGTATGAGCTTGCTTTACAAGCATGTGCACATGCTTGAGTGTCTAAGAAATGAAAGGGAAAATATATACTAAAGTTAATGAAAGGAAAATTATGGTGTGTTTGTATCGGTTGTCGGACAACTTACTCTCTTGGGAGGAGTCTTCTTTTTCTTACTGTTTCATTCAGATAGTCTCCCTTTTACATTTGAATAGAAGCAAATAGAGCTCAGTTAAAGAGATAGGGTTGTCAGCATAAATAGCTTTATCTGCCTGTGTAAGTTTTTAAAAGCTGCTATGGTAATTTACTGATGGAATCTTTCATTTCCAGGCAGATCATTGCAATCCTTATCATGTTTGGCCAGTCCTGTTTAATACTTTTATGGGTGATCTGGACAAGGAAATTGAGTGCACCCTCTGCAGGTTTGCAGATGACACCAAATTGATCAGGAGTGTCGATCTGTTTGAGGGTAGGAAGGCTCTGCAGAGGGATCTGGACAAGTTGGATCAATGGGATGAGCTTTAACAAGGCCAAGTACGGGGTACTGTACTTCATTCCCAACAACCCCAGGCAATACTACAGGCCTGGGGAGGTGTGGCTGGAAAGTACCTGGCAGAGAAGGACTGAGGATGCTGATGGACCCCTGGCTGAACATGAGCCAATAGCATGCCCAGGTGTCCAAGAAGGCCAATGGCATCCTGGCCCATATCAGAAACAGTGTCCAGCAGTACAGAAGTGACTGTGCCCCTGTACTCAACACTGGTGATGCCACAGCTTGAGTACTGTGTTCCGTTTTGAGTGTCACAGTGTAAAAAAGACATTGAGATGCTGGAGAAAGTTCAGAGAAGGACAGTGAAGATGGTGAAGGATCTGGAGAAAACATCTTATGAGGTGTGGCTGAGGGACCTGAGGTTGTTTAGTCTGGAGGAGGCTGAGAGGAGACCTTGCCACACTCTAAAACTGTCTGAAAAGATGTTGTAATGAGGTGGGTGTTGGTCTCTTCTCCCAGGTAACTAATGTTAGGATAAAAGGAAATGGGTTTAATTTGTTCTGAGAAGGTTTAGGTTGGATATTAGGAAACTTTTTCACTTAAGGGAGTGGCTGTCGAGGGAGGTGGTGAAATCACTACCCTTGGAGGTGTTAATAAATGTCTGTATGTGGCACTTCAGGACATGGTTTAGTGTTTTTGATAATGTTTAATTGACAGACTTGATGATCTTGAAGGTAATTTCCATCCTTAATGATTCTATGTTTCCATATTGCCTAAACCCTTTGATTTGCAGTGCCTTCAAGATAGTTAAACAGTAACTCTGAACCACCCCAAAATTTTGCTTTCACTTGAGTTAGGGCAGTATTTAGTGACAGGCAGTTACTAGCAATATATATGCAAAGGCTCTGTTTTCTCCTAGGTATGGTCTTCCTGTAAAAAATGTAAATACATGCTTTGTCCTACCACAGTATTTCCTATAGGACAAAGTATGATGAACATTTGTCTTGACCCTTACTATAAATACTTATCTTCATACAGTATTTTGAAGTCCTTAATCTACCAACTAAATCCCAACATGGATATTAAATATATATTCATTTGTCTAAATGGTGAGATTTTGACCCTTTTTATGATAATTATTTTTGTCTGCTGCTGTATATTTTTCTCTTGGGAAATTTCAAATCTTGCTCATGTTGTTTAATGAGCTGGATGGTCCAGCGTCTGATGCCCCAATGGGAACTTTCAAAATCACTGAACGCATTCTTACTTAAATCTAGCCAACATTTCTGTCTGATTTAATGTATGATTTCCATAGTTAGATTACCAATGAAATGGAGCATAGTAACATCCATTCCTTCTCACTATAAATGTGCAAGCATCCTGCACAGAAGTGGTTTTTTTGCTGGTGGTCCACATGGCAAGACTGTTTTCAGATTCTGCTGGTGTTTGGGAAGACTGTCTGTTTTGGTTAGAAATAAAATTTTGAATTGGTAATGAAAATTCTAAGTGAATTAGTCTTTGGTATTTTATTCTCAACTCATTTCAGCTGATGCACCTCTCATTTTGTTATAATCTGGTAGAACTAAACTATTAAAAATGATAAAATATTTGGTGTGGTGTACTGCATGCTACATTGTCTGATGCAGTTAAATGCTAAAGTCCTAAAAAAATTTTGAAGATAGAGAAAAAATGTGATATTATACTTAATTTCATTCTATTCAAAGATCTTACAATGTTTGCTGTCTGCATGCTTTATACCCTTGTGTGAAGCATGCAAGCATTAATGGTAAGACTTTTTTTGCTTCTCATGGAGGTTCAGCATTCCTCCCTCCTACTTTTGCTTGGAAAACAGTTCTCTTCATGCTGAGACTGAAAAATAACAACATTGCACCATTGAATAGTCAGGTGTTTTAAGTTTCTTCTTCAGTTTCTTTCTTTTGAGAGCCAGAGCCTGCAAGCCCAAATTTTCTTGGGGATGTTGCCTTCCCTGCTTCCCTTCGGTGTCTTTATTAGGGAGTAAGTAAAATGATGAACATTTTCAAGAGGAGTTAGTCTACACATCTGTCTTTTGGCAGGCAGCAATAATATCCTAAACTGTCACTATGTAGGTATGTCCTGTACAGAGTTAAACCAGATAATCCCTAGAATCCCAAGTCCTGAACTGATGTTGGCTGATAAGTATATAGTGATGTCTTTTAAGTTCATATACTTGGTCACAGCAGTTCCAGCTTTCGCCCTCAAAATTAAATAAATCATTCTGCTAAAAGAGGCAAGTAAACTCTTGGTCATATG
This sequence comes from Corythornis vintsioides, assembly GCA_025447755.1. Taxonomy (NCBI): domain Eukaryota; kingdom Metazoa; phylum Chordata; class Aves; order Coraciiformes; family Alcedinidae; genus Corythornis; species Corythornis vintsioides. The sequence goes on along the minus strand of JAOEGS010002563.1, from coordinate 200,439 downwards.
ATTGCCAAATGACATACATATGACCATGTCCCTGATTTCTTACACACATTGGGACGAAGATCCTTGTTGCCTTCTTTCTCAATAACAGATTGTTGATGTGAATATTGTCCCACTGAAAGTGCAAAAAAAACCCCATCAACCAGCCTTTGAATGGTGAAAGAGAAAGAACAATTTTTTTTCTCCTTAAGAGTAATTTTGTTGTCTTTTTTTTTCTGCTTATAAAAAAAAAAAAAAGCTAGAAAGCAGTGCAAAAGCATGTTCCTCTACTTCTGTTACTCTTAAAGCAGTAATAAAATGTGATATAAACAAATTTAAACACTGAGTTAATTTTATTTATTCTCCCCCTCTTCATTTTTTTTGTGCGTGAAGTGAGGCAGAGAGAAAAACCTGTTATTTTGGCATCTTAATCCCAGAGCTGATGTTCACGAGAGACATTAACCGAAAAAGAGAGCGTGTCTGCAGTCATTTTATTTCTGTGAAGTTTTTGAGTTGTTGAAGTTAGCCTAAGATGGGGGGATGGTGAGATTTCTGGGATCAAATTATTAAATCATTGAAGAGGAGGGGGAAAAAAATCCAAAGCCAAAAAATAAACCCACTATGGGTTGGATCTTCGTCCTATAATTCTGCACATTAGAGTAAGTAAAACTGTCATCACAAAGCACTTTGCAAGCTGTTTAGTATAGTTCATGGCTGGCTTGCAGCCAGCAATAGGAGCTGCAGCCCAGTTTGCTCTAGCTGCCAGTGTTCTGTTGTGTAGGAAGGGAGCCCAAAATAGGATGCCTTCTTACTACCTCCCTTCAGGGTGCTGTAACAATTTGTCAGATGTCAGTAAAAACTAGTATCAATTAAAGTAGCTTTGTGTCTGCTTTTAATCTGTGCTCTTAAAGGTAGTGGATAACAAAGTTGCTTTGAAATTTAATTTTCCTGCCTTGTTCCCTGGAAAAGACTGTGAAGTTTTGGTTGTAGGTGAGGATCCCAGGCAAGATGGTTTGATGATGTCTCATGGGTCAACACTAAGCTAGTCAAGTAGGCTAAAAATGCTGTCTTGGTCAATTTGCTTCAGCAGGAGTAGTATCACACCATGTATTCAGTAGCCTGTGATAAAATAAAGATGCCCTTAGAATTAGAAGTAGCCAGTCTGGTGCACAGTCATTTGATCTGCTCACAAGGACAGTCTCTCTTGAATATTCTGCTTGGTTTATAAATCAGTCAAAAGGTAGAATATCCTGGAGGTAGATAACAAAAATATCTGAGAGGTGACGAGAGATCTGAAAAAAGAAAAAAAAGTTGAGCAGAGGATTTTGAGCTTTGCTTTCATTTAAAGATGAAGCATAGTTTCACTGGGAGGTTTAGTGACAATTTGATACCATTTAGACAGTGATCTATCTGAAGAAAGATTTTTAATTAAAGTGGCATTGGAGCACTTCAGTAGATGACAGCAGCCAAACTGGCAACAAGCTATTTTTAGAAAATTGACATAATTTCATTCAGTATGACTCATTTATTAAGTTGATGGATGAATCAATAGCTCAGCTTCTTATGGCAGTGTCACAGTTTAGGGTCAGGGCAGCCCCCAGACCAGTAATCAATGCTCTGTTTTAACCCCACTCCCTCCCCACAGGGGAAGAAAAAAGGAATAAGGGAGAGAAACTTAGCAATTAGAAAAGGAAACTGGAACACTTTTAATGAAAAAGAAAATAATAATAATAATGGAATATATACGAATGTGTACAAAACCAGTACCGAACCCAGCCCCCCGATGGTAATTACATCACTGTCACTGATGCTGTGGAGTTGGCACAGGGAGAGTCCCAGACAGGGCCCCACAGCAGATGGGAGCTGTGTTCAGGAGCTGGATTCTGGCAGCAGATTCAGGAGAATACCGATCAGGATCGAAGGCAGTATGGACAGAGTCCTTTTTGGTGCTCTGAAGCAGAGAAGAGAGGAAGAACACTAAATGAATGACCCCAGCCAAAAGCCCCTAGTTGAGAGCTTAAATGAGAGCCTAGCCAGGCCTAGCCCCAAGACCCTCAGGATCCCAGAGCTCTATATACTGGATATGACGTATATGGGCTGGAATACCTTATTGGTCATTTTGGGGTCGCCCGTCCTGTCTGCTCCTCCCCACAGATGTGGCCTTTCACTTTCTGCACCCACCAATGTGATACACAACTTCTAGCAGTGGCCTTGGTCTGCATTCCAATCCTTGGTAGTAACTCTAAACATGGGGTGTTATCACTGCCAGAAGCAGACACTGTCTGCAAAACATGCTGCTAACTTAAGAAAGTGCAGTTAGAAAATCTGAACTTAAAAGTAAAATCACTGAACAGAATTTGTTCGGTTTACACTTAAACCAGGACAAGCAGTCACTGAAGGTGGAACTGTATGTATGTGAAGACTGTGTTCACATTTGTTCAGGATTCAAATGATAAAAACAGCCAGTATTGACTCCCTCCAAGTGCACATCTTGCACATGATGCAGCTATGCAATAATAACCCAGGGAGTCCATCAGGACATGTATATATGCAGGGGCACAGTGGAAAACCAGCCAGAAGTCCAACTGGCAACTATATGGAAAATAACACTGATTTTTCTTAACCTTTTATTGAGAGTAAATGTTTAAAAATGAGTAATCTAGTTTATGTATTAGATAGAGTATTGAAACATACACCAAACAGGTTACAAAAGGATAATTATTAAAATAATGGGTAGTTTATGGTTATAACAGAGTTGTAATTTATTGCTCTTGAAGTTTTATCTTGAGTTCTATTCCCGATTGTGCTGTGGTTCATTGTTTCTTGCCTCCATTTGAGCATGGTTCTTCCTGGTTCTTAACTTTCCTTAACTTGGATTAAGTTCAAGTTTTCTCTCTCCAGTGATACTCTGCTTTAATTTGTGAAGTAGTAAAGCTTCCATCTGTTCCAGTACAACTGTATTGGCTTCTCTTCAGTTTATTTCCCATATTTTGCTAATTTATTAGGTTGCTATAGAAACCTTGCCTTCCACATTCTCCTGAATCCTTTTTGTGAATTTCCTGTGAACCCAGTCTATGCATTCATGTCAACCTGATGTGCACTTGTTTTTTTCCTAAAATACAGCCACAAAGTTTCTGTTCTTTCAAAAACTCCAGTGCAAATAGTTTAATGAGATTTATTATTTCCCAATTACTTTTATGGAATTTCTGTTTTTTCTCTCCTCAAAGACTTTCACCAGTTTAGCCCAATATAAGGTGTAGCTCATTGATTTTAGTGTGTCAGCTCTAATTTCTGTATATAGGAATAACTTCACTTCTAGAAAGGGATTAGAGAACCTGGATGTCTATTCCATGCAGGGTATAATACAGGTCTGATGAGACTGATGTCTATTGAAGTTTGAATAGAAATAGTGGGACCTTTCAAATATTATCTCATATTTATGCACATGAACAATTAAATTTAACTAGCATTTAAAATAATTTCACTCTTAAATAAGTTAATGTGGCTTGCTATAGTATGAAAATAGTGCAGTTGGGGAGAGAAAGACAGCACATTAGGTCTCTATAGGTGAAGTTTGTGACTTTTCAGCTTACTGGAAGTAACTGGCTGTATATTTAAGCTTTGCTTTTCATTGATCATGTATTTGATCTAAGAGAAAATGCCATTTATATTGTAGGATGCTGGATGTTCTGTTGCTCAACTGGAGAAAAATATAATACAATATATACTAAAGACTGTGTGAAAGATGAAGAGTGAGTCTACATAAAAATTGTGTCCCCATTGAACTGAATTCTGGCCCTCCTATCATTTTATTTGCTGTGTTATATTCTAGTGTACAAAGCCCACAGTAGTTAGGATATACTCATCCGAGGTGGTCCTTTGTTTTTCTAAGCATAGTATAATTGCTTCTTGAAACAATATGCCCAAGAAAGTTAGTGTAAAATGTTCTAGTAAAACCAGCCTACAGAGAGAGGTTGCTCCTAAGAAAATGAAAAAACATATGCCATGTGCAACTCCTCTGTCACAGACTGTTATCATCCTATAGATAAAATCTCCTATGTATTACTGCGTAGTTTTTATTTTTTCAGGTGTCAGTGATCAAGTTGAGAATTTGTAAAATAACAAGCAAGTTGCAATTGGCTGCCACATGTAAGCGCAGTTCAGAGAAACACTTAATCTTAAGTTTTCCTTAAGTTGGACATACCAATTAATACATTTATTTTAGTTCGGCTTGATATCGCTTGATTTTTTAAATTGTAATTTTTATGGTTTTTCTCTGTAATTTGTATTGTGTGTGAAGCGTGTAGTCCCTTACACTGTGGACTTTGTCTTTAACTGTGGGAGAATTGAAATAGTGGTTTGGTAACACCAAACTAACTGCCTTCAAATTTCTTTTTAGAATATTTACCATTAGGCTGGAATGAAATGGGATTTATTATTTTTGAATGTAGAATATGCAGCATGTTTCACAACTGGTTCTGCCTTGACTTCGCTTGGCTAGTGAATTGTGTGGCATAGTATTTTGTGCATGACATTGACATCAAGACATTTGACAGAAAAAAAAGCAGACTGTTTTAAAATTTTATCTATTAGCTTTTAGGCTGCCAAATAGGCTGTTTAAATATCTATTTTAATCATAGATAAGTTATATAATAAAA
>JAOEGS010002563.1:184523-195762 GCA_025447755.1 Corythornis vintsioides | reverse complement strand
TTTTAAAATTAAATTCCTCATGTATGTCATACTTAAGACAAGTAGAAGAGTTCAGGTTGTGTCAACTGGAATCTCCCAGTATGTGTGTGATGTCTTTAAACTTCTGTGAAACTCACAAACTTTATACACAAAATCAGATGTCTTTATGTCCTCTAAAGGACCAGATTTAGCTGTCAATTTGCTGTGGTGGATCTCTGTTTCAGGAGTTTTGAGTGAAATGTAATGTTCTGAAATGAGAAAGTACAGACTTCTTTAAAAACTTCATATTAGCTCTCAGGAGTTTATAGAATTCTGTGTCTGTGTTTCTGGGTTTCAGTTTCAAATATTATTATTTATGTAGTTTGGATTTTAAAGCTAAAGATGCCAGTGTAGGATTGAAAGTGTATTAGGATAGATCTGGTGAGCTGGAGCTACAGGTGAGAGACTATTTAAACTGTAACAAATTTTAATATGTATTTCTCTTTCAAAAATACGGAATTGTGGTAACTGACATTTTACTTTAAAATGTGCTACCATTTGGACTGCAACTTGGCAGACTCATACTCTTGACACAAAGCTTTGGAGAATTATTTGTTGAAAATTATGCTAATTAATGGTTTAAGCAAGCCAGATGAGTTTATAGAGTCAATTATCTACATATTTAATTTATTTTTTTTTCTAATATATTCTAAGAAAGTGTGTAATATTTCTGCTGAAGGTGACCAGTACAGAAATATACCAGGTAGAGCTCCCTGCTGGCGAGTGTTGGCATCAGAGTTAATGAAAATAATTTTTGTATACTCCGGAGTGCAGACTGGAAAGGATCTGAAAGAACCAAATAAAAAGTACTTTTTTATGGTCCTCATTCCAGGAGCAATAGGGCTGGTCATCTCTGACGCTGATGTGCACTGGTCTGATGTATTATTTGCACAGTATGATGAAGCAATCCTTCATTATGATATTAAAACCAATTTCTTACAGCTATCTCTGGAAACACCATTTGAACAAAGGTCAGGTATAGCAAAGAATAAAAGCTGATTCTGTACTTGCTCTGGCAAATAGGAGTTTTCGTTCTCTCCAATTCTCAATTCCATGGATGATTAGTAGCAATGGAAGTTGCAGAGGAAATAACAATTGCTGCATTCAGTTGTTCATGATGAATTAAAATTATTTAATGTCTGGACTCTGTCTCAACTTTGGAAAACATAGTTGCTATTGGAGCAGCAATGGATTTCAGACTTGGCTTTTCCTATGCAGACTTCATCTTCTGCCTAAAGTCTTCATTTCTGAGAGTGACTTAGTTCTAGAGAATGGAAAAGCAGGAGTTATAGGGAAAATCTTTGTGTTTTCCGTGTTACTTTCTTCCTTTTTTGGTTGAGTAAACAACGTATGTAATAATTTCAAGATTGAACATAAGGAAATAAATCTTTGTAGAAATGCTGACACATTGAAGGAAAAATTCCCAAAACATGAAGACAATGCAAATGCACATTTGATAGCTGTCTACTTCTTTACAATAAATAGCTTCTTACATGATTTCCATTTCTGTAGGATCCAGAAAAATGAGTAGCATTGCTGCGCAGAGCCAGCAGCGAGGTCATGAGCAGTTTTATTTTTAGGTCTGAATTGTCACTATCAATGATACTGCTTCATGAAATAAAAGAAGCCATGTCTTCATGCCTCTGGGAAAAATGTAATATTTACCACCATTTATACTACATGCTATTCATGCATCTTCAGTATGTGAACCATTCTGGAGAGGGGCTGTTTACAAGGGCCTGTAGTGAAAGGATGAGGGGTAATGGGTTTAAATTAGAGAAGAGTAGATTTAGACTGGATATCAGGAAGAAGTTCTTTACCTTGAGGATGGTAGTACAATGGAATAGGCTCCCCAGGGAGGTGGTTGTGGCCCCATCCCTGGAGATATTCAAGGTTAAGTTGGACAAGGCTCTGAGCAGCCTGGTCTAGTTGAGGGTATCACTGCAGGGGAGCTGGACTAGATGACCTTTGGAGGCCCCTTTCAGCCCTAGCCATTCTGTGATATGCATTTGCAGGATGTAGACAAAATAAGTTCAGGAAGTTCAGTATGGAACAGACTCCCTCTTTTTTTCTACATCAGTGCTAACTATTGCACATCACCCACTTTTTATTACTAGTCAGGAACTCCAGAGACCTTTCAAACATGGAAGACATAGAGTCTGTGTGGTTTGTAAGGTCAGTATGTGCACATCTAATTAAATAAATTTGTAGAATTGCATTTGGGTGCGTTTAATAGTGTAGAGCAGCTTGTTGAAGTACTGAGCACAAAGCATGTCAGGCTTCAAATATTTAAATTCATCTGTATGACTTAGACAACAAACAAGAAATAATAAAATGTGATGACTAATGCCTGTTAACATAAAGAATAACATCCTATTGATGGTAATTTTGCCTGGTTGACCTATTTCCTGGCTTTCAGGCTAGTGAAGGACACCTTGTTTAATGTTTATGCTATTCACATGAAGACTTTTCATTGGACAAAGAAAGGGATTTTTTTGCTATTGTTTTTGGGCTTTGTGGGTTTTACCTCTAACTCAGTAGGAGTCGTATTTGTGTTTTGAAATAAGTCATGACACTTTTAACATGCTGTGCTTTAAACCAACATGCTGTGTTTGAGAATATTTTTCTTCTGATTTCAGGCTGGGTGGGACTATATCTGCATACAAGATAGTGCCAGATGAAATAGAAGAAATCAAGGTACAGTATTGCTACCTTTCAACACTGAATTTATTTTCTTGGAGAATTAAATAAATGTTACATTAAAAAGCCATGTTATTTCTTGCTTTGAAATGTATCAGAGAGGGCGGGAAATGGTGTCTAAAGTAAAATTATTAATTTTTTTAATCGAATACGATATTTGTTATTTTTTACATGTACAGTTTGCCTTCAGCATAACTTCAGTAGGTCTTGTTTGATGCTAAAAACTTATGTAATACCATATATTTCAATTTTGTTACCTGAAAACAGATGCAGAATTACTTTAAACATTGAGTTATATTTTGGTAATAAAAAATGAATACAAATATGATGTCCTTGTGCTTTTGAAAATATCAAAATCAAGTCCATTAATTTCAGAGTTACCTGTGTAAAAGGGGGTAGTGTGAAGTCCCTGAGGCTCTTTCATTTTGGGGAGTGACAGCAATAAATAAAGTTCATCTCAAAGCAATGGGCATTATAATAAAACACACTTTAGTGGAGTCCACTCACGGGAAGTCCTTCAGCAATTTGTGTCAGTGTTGTTCTTCGGTGGAGTAAAAGGTGGATATTAGGTGGGAATCTGGCCTAGAACTTGTAGCATGATCTGTGTCGCTGGTTATTTGATTGCTAGTCAAACAGTCTGATACATTGCTTGCTCATTGTGATTACTTAAGCCATTGTGTGCTTTCATACTGTCATCGTCAGCTGTGAAAAGGGTGTTAAGAATAGTTTATGAACTAGTAAGGGGAAGTGGTTGAATAGTCATCAGTTCTAAACATGACTTCGCAGTATGTAAAATTATGAGGATTTATTCCTCCTCAGTTAGCACCGAACCCACTGTGAGCAAATAGGTTGACTGCCTGTGTCTGCATCAGTCAAAGTTATCACTCCATCGTGATCAAAATTTCTTTTTCTTCTCTGAGATTCCTGGACTCCTCTATCCTGAATTATCAAGAGGAGCATAATTTATTCAAATAGATCTGTTTTTAGACTTTGGTATTAGAAAGCAGGTTTTCAAAGCTTATTAGTGCTATGCAATATATTAAAGGTGTTCAGAGAATGGCACCAAAATTTTAAAAATAAATCTTACAAAAACCCTAAACCATTATCTTTCTCCTTTAGTACATAAAAATCCAAAACCCACTGACATTTTGTTAATGTTGAATAAAAGGAAGCTGGTATTTCTGGCTTCATTGTGCAAACTTGGTTCAGTGAATAAAGGAAAATGGAATGGTGAGAAATAAAAAATATTTATTTTTATTTTAGCAACTGGCTGTATTAGGCAAGTTCAGTAGTCACAGGAATGTGTTGGGTTTTTTCCTGGCTGCTGCTAAGGAGGCCTGTTCTGATTTTTCAGCTCTTTCTTACTTGGTTGTTGTTTAAGCGCTTAAATCCTAGGAAGGTGCAAAGGATGGGTTACTCGTTGATCTCAGTTGTGCCAGTATGTTGGTGTGGAGGGAAGATTGTGTTGTTTGAAGTCAGCTCTATTAAAAGTGTTTAGGAAAAAAACACCTCCTTTACTTGTCTCTGGTATCTGTCTTGTCTTGTTCAGGTAAAGGGTGTTTTAGGTTATGACTGCTGAAGTCAGCCCACCTCATACACCTTAAATGATTGAACTGTGAAATAAATGATGTAATACAATAGGTGTTGTTCATGTGAAATAAAACACTACTGAAAGATGCTAAGATACACTAGCAATGAGTATAATGGACAAATCTGTATCAAAAAATATTCCTTTGTATATATGTATTTTGAACAACAGCTGGTAAAGAGAGTGAGTATTGTTGTAAATATAAGTGGAGGCTTAACATCTTCAGGCAGATTTGAGTAGAAAAAGCAGAGAAGAGAATATAAGAGAGAGCAAATGAGATACTGGAATGTTACTTTTGGAGAGGACAGAATCTTCTTTCATGCATAACAGACTAGAGTTCTTTTGCCTCACAACTATCCTATTTAAATATGAGATAAAGGGTTTAATTTGAAATATGCAAGAATAGCAGCTCTAGTTTTAATAAATTATTTCACTTGAAAAGTTGTTGTGTTATATTTACAGAAGGTGGAATATTCATGTTTTCTGGTAGACTTTACAAAGTAAACTGCTCATTTAAAGGCCAAAAGAGGATACTTTATCAAGCAGAGAGTAATAATTATGATAAATACTGAAGAAGTCTCTGACAGCATTTCTATATGTCCTGGTCTGACACCATATATTCTAGAAAAGGTAGTAGATTAACCTCTTTTACTGCTCAGAATAAATTATGATGAAAACAGATATATTGGTTTTGTTAATCCACAGAATTACATTTTAGGTAGAACACTTGTAAGCAAACACTGTATCTCTTGAGTTTATGGAAAAGGAAAAACTGTAAGACATAGTATACCTGCTGATTGAAAAGCATCTATAGAAGATGAATTAAATGCACATTTCTAAATGTATTAGGAATTTAACAAATAACCTGCATAATATATGAGAATTAATTTGTCCAGTTTGCAATACTCAGAAAATTTCAACCTGTATGTCATGGTTTAGGGTCAGGGCAGCCCAGACCGATAACAGACACTCTCTTTTAACCCCGCTTCCTCTCCAAAGGGGAAGAGAAAAGGAATAAGGGAGAGACTTAGTGATTAGAAAAGGAAACTAGAACAGTTTAATGAAAATGAAAACAATAATGAAGTATATACACATATGTACAAAACCAGTACCAAACCCAGCCCCCTGCTGGTAATTACGTCACCGTCACTGATGCTGTGGAGGAGCTGGATTCTGGCACAGGGTTTCAGGAACACACCGATCAAGATCAAAGCAAGAGAGTGAGAGAGCAGAAGAGCAAGCAAGAGAAGTCAGAGCAAGAGAGAAAGTGAGAGCAAGGGAGACCCTCCAGACCCCTGAGCTTTATATACTGGATATGAGGTCTATGGGATAGAATACCTCATTGGTCAGTTTGGGGTCACCCATCCTGTCTGCTCCTCCCCGTAGATGTGGCCTTTCACTTTCTGCACCCACCAGTGTGATACACAACTTCTAGCAGTGGCCTTGGTCTGCATTCCAATCCTTGGTAGTAACTCTAAACATGGGGTGTTATCACTGCCAGAAGCAGACACTGTCTGCAAAACATGCTGCTAACTTAAGAAAGTGCAGTTAGAAAATCTGATCTTAAAAGTAAAATCACTGAACAGAATTTGTTCAGTTTACACTTAAACCAGGACACTGTGTTTATAATGTTTCCATTCTGGAGTGTTTAGAGTTTATTTATCCTTGTATGTGAGTGTGATTTTACTATATGTATTATATGTACTCTGAGATCATACTTAATTTATGTATCTGGAATATTGCCTGTACATAATTATGCCTATTACTTTGAATGAGTGTGTATGGTCACTGTTGGGTATAGTCAAAGCAGTGCATCCGACTTAACCAAAATTATGTAGTGTCTGGCATGCTTATAGGAGTATTAGTTAGGAGTATTTATAGCAGAAGTGATAACATCTTTCTTAACTACCCTCGTACACCTTACATAGGAATTGTGTGGAACCAGTCAGAGTTCCTCAGCATCTGTATCAGTCTGAAATGGAGAGTGATGTAATTTCCCTAGATTTTTGTCATAGGTGCTTAGGTTTCTAAATTGAGAGCACTCTGCAGGTAACCATAAGAAGAAACCATCGCAGGTATTGTCCCCCACAGAAAAAGTTTTCACAGGATCTTCAGGACCAATGCTTCAGTAAGAGAAACTTTCAGAGGAGGAAAACCTGAGTGATGCTTAATGGTTGTGTTGCCATCTGCATTCCTGTCATTTCTTTACAGTGGTCAAAGCAATGGCACTTCAGTATCTGCTGGTTTTAAATTGCTGCAGGAACTGATGAAGACAGCAATTACAGCATATTTCTGAGAAAATGTCACTCTTTCTAGACTTGTATTCTCATGAGAATTATTCATCCTGTGATCAAGAAGCTTTTGAACTTGCAAAGATGCTTTGGCAGATTTCAGCCTTGCTCATTGTCCACTGTAGTAGTATGTTGTGTCTAAAGGAGAGATCTTCCAAGCCAAATCAGCTCAAATGTACACAGAGTGATGAGTGTATCAGGCAACACTGGTTTTGAGGAACACATCCAGATAGAAATTAAAGCAATTGTGTTTGAGAGGAAAAGAATAGCAGCAAAGTTAACATTATTTCCAGTTAATGGCATTTATGACAAAAATACTGTTTTGTTTACAATGTGGAGTTTGCCTCAAGTGTATTTATGACTACTACCAGTAAGGGAAAGTTTGTGTGATATACATGTAGATAGTTCTTTATGTCAACAGTAGCATTTTATGGTTTATAATACCCTGAGAGATGCTGGTTTTGATTGCAGCAGTCAGTCGTTACAAAGGAAATGTATGATGTTGTGAAGGATTATTTTTCTATTGGAAGAATTGGTAAATGAGAAGACCACTTACTGACAAATATCTAAAAAAATACTTGGGTTTCTAGGACTGGATTTCTAGGATTTGCAAGTCAACAGCAGAAAGAAATTTAACTGGTTTTGAGTTTAAGTGCTTCTCCATATGCTTTTCATGTAGGCATATGCATGTGTCTTATCCTAACACCAGAAATTAATTTGGCAACAGGTATTCAATTCATAAAAGTAATGTGCACAAGAAAGACCATGCCATTGTATTTCATTTTTGTATTACTTGTGGTACAAGACAGATACTCTGGCATAGAGAACAAGGTTAAATGGTTATCTCCTCTGGAAGTTAATTTTAAGAAATCTTGTTAGAAATTTTTCTTAGTACTGGTTGTAAATTTAGATGCAAGGCATTTCTGGAGGAAGATGGGAATTTCTTTTTAGTTCCATTATACACCTTTTCACATTAAGACATACTTCATGATACTCAAAGAACATTAATAATTCTTATGTCGTTGCATTTTAAATGAAACCACATATGCAAAAAATATTAGTCTACATTTAAGACCTTTTCTTTTGAATTATGATAGGATAGCACTCTGGTGGTTTTTTTTTCTTCAGAAATATGTGTTTGCTTAATAGTTTAATATAGGAAAATCCTTTTAGTAAGTAGCTGAAAAGCATTCCTCTCAGATTGTCTTTGGTCTGTGAGACAATAGACTCCAGTGATAAAGATGCACAACTAGAAAGTTATAAAAAAATATGGAGAGGGAATTAGCCAGAGAGGAAGTGGGCATCTCTGTGTCATCTAGAGGTCAGTTGCTCTAGGTGATTTAGGAATTAATGGGATTTTAAATTTTCCATACAGTTGTATTTAGGAACACCTTATGAACAATGTAATCTGAGTTCAATATCAGTGAACTGCATTTCAGAGTGAAGCTGGACTCTCTGCCATCAAAACTATGCATCTTTGAAATGATTACAAATAAAATCAGTCTATTCAGAGGCTTTCTTGAAGAATATCTGTTTTGTAGACCTGTTGGTGTCATATACTTACTTACGTAGTAATATATGCCAGAATCTGTTCTTTATGCCTTTAGGAGTAGCTAATAATGATCAGGCAAATTCTGTGTGCACCCAAGAGACTCTGGCCTTGATCTTTCAAAACATTTTCATGGTTATCAATGTGTAAGAAAAACCCCAACAAAACAAAACGTAGCAATTTGTCAACAGATGCCATTTTATTCTCCTGTATCCTAAAACTGAAAATGAAAGGAAGGTAGTCCTTTCCTTAGCACTTTGGTGGATAGTCCATAAGAACAGAATTGCAGCTTCTGTCTCAAAATTGGGCAGTAGGGCATTTAAATATTTCTTGCCTGTTCTACAAAACTAACAATATGTAAACAAGGAAATGTACTATCCTCCCAGGTCTGCATAGGAATTTTTAATCCTGCATATGTTTGATTTCATCATCATAATGTTAATCTGCTAAATGTATCAGTGTATGCCAAGGGTTTCCACTGAAAGTTTCCCCAGGGTTTATGATGGAAGGCATCACAATTTGGTGATAATGATGTGATTATTGCTTTATGTATCTGCCCCTATCCAACATCAAAAAAAATTCCCTCCAGTGACCTTTCTGAAGATGAGATTTATTTTATGAGAAAAAATATGCGCTCCCACCAATGCCATTACTAAAAAACATAAAGCATGAGAAAGCTTTTCTGTTTACCTTGCAGGAAGGACAATTCTGGTTCTCAGTTTCTCTGTCAACATTTTCCTCCTGCCTGTCAGTTTAGAATGAGCAGCGTGACTTAAAAGGACATCATAACTGAGTGTTCTCCAAAGCTTACAGAAAAAGTGAAAAAGATTTAAAGGCAATGTATGATTGTTACATGTTTTTCTGTGATTAGATTACTAGTCATGCTGGACTGTGTGTTGGCTAAAACTCAGGGCTTGTCTTTTAACTCTTTTAACATGCACTGAGAGCCTGACCTTTCAGTAGTTTCTTCGTGCCTCTGCAGCCAGGAAAAGATTTCTAAAAGGATTTGCAAGAGTCTCAATCAACAACAACAACAACAAAATAAACACTATTCTGTGATCTCAATTTAGTATATGAAATTCCTGATAAACTTCCAGATTTAGATGATCTACCTAGTTCTCAGGTTTCCATAAAGGACACTTCCTTATGGCCATGAATCCAGTATGCCAATTGTGAAGTAGGACCCATTATAACAGCTTTATTTCTCATAGTATTTCCTTGTAATTAAAGTTTACCTGATATACACACATATTTCTTCCCAAATTAATTTCTAAATCCAGCAACAGAGTTATCACTGATTAATATTCTTTTTCAAAATACATATGACTTACAAAAATGAAAATTACATTGTTTAGATGAAAGAACTTCAAGTTTTTACTTCTGTATTAATCCTTAAAATGATCTTACAGACTTGTGTTGTTTCCATGCTGGAGGGAATGAAAGTTTTTTGTGTGAGATGATGTGACAAAGTTGTGAAACACATGATATAAAACAAAAAATTACTTTCCTTTAATTCTTCGTCCATGTGTATGCAGTTGTGCTATAAACACATATATAAAGGAGAGAAGACTATACTTAGGCTGGAGATTAATACTCCTTGCAGTATTGTTAATGTGCTCTTAGCTCTTTCTCCATCCATGCCATGCATATTGTGCTCTGTTCTTTTAGTTCTCATTGACAGTTATTACTTCTGTCATACTGTATTGCATCTAGTTGCCTCATTTCATTAGCTGTTATGTAAGTAATTCTTCTTGGTAGTCTTTTGTTATTGTAAGTAAGCTTTGTTTCTTCTAAAACTGAATTTCTCTTTTTTTTTTTTGTGTGTGTGTGTGTGTGTGTGTGTGTGTGTGTGTGTGTGAAGTGCAGTTTGTATTACACTGGCTTTTGTCTTAGAATCTTGGTCTAATGTGAAGTGCAGCTTCACAAGCCTGAACTTCCATCCAGACACCTCACACCAGTGAAATGTGATGTTTCATAAGAATGCCTTTCTGTTGTGAGATTTTTTTTTTTTTTCTCACCTATGAAGCCAGTAGTTGTGGATATCTGTTTTGACTCTTAAATTGTTTCTGCTCCGATAGGTTTGAGACTTTTTGCTTGAAGGACATGTCTGTGTTTTGTGCTGTAACTATTGCTAGCTCAAGTTTTTGTACAGAAACTCCTTAGGGACTACTTACTGAAGGGGCTTTTCTCATCTGTGGATGATGGATACTTGCTGCAATTACAGACTTCTCAAAGAAAAAAAAAATCTGTACAAAAAGAATGTAAACCACGTGATGGCCAAAGTATATTGCTATTCTCTGATTATTGGACAACAGGATTCATCACTGCCCTTGTGGCATTTCCTTGACATTTGATGGGATTTGTTTTAAGTCCAGTCCATACTGCCATTACCAGTATTACAGATGTACTCCATTTTTCCTCTCTGCCTTGCTGCCTCTATACTCTTTTAAGAGATGTGCATGATATAAACCAAGCAACCAGGACAGGAGAAGCTGAGCACCCACTCTCTTTTTGTGTCTGTCACTGAAGTGACCAATTGACTCTTTTTGATTTGGAGAGACATTAGTAAGCATCTGGTGGTGTCCCAGATTTGATCAAACTCTGATCACTATTAGTACTGCTGAGTGTATTGCAAGTGTTACTCTGCTTTCTTAGGAAGAATATCAAATACCTAGATGCTCTGGATGTAAAAGTGTAATTACTAGCTTTTCACATGAAAGTAGGAATTGTAACTTCTTGGTTTTTTCTGCTGTCTTCCATCTTCTATTTTATGGCTCTATGGGCTCAGAGGCTGCACCCAAAAATAATGTATGCTTTGTATTGCAGATCGTGGAATATTGCAGCATAGAAAGGAAGGGCAGGAAGATAGTGCATCCACTTAAGCTGAAGTGCAATGCCAGTGATATAAAATAATTTTAGTAATATTATTATTTACTTTTCAAAGCAAACAAAATATTTCTGCACTTCTTTCTTTGCAGGAGAACTATGCGTAGGGTGAAAAATAATGTATAGCTAATTTACAAGACAGACCAGTATCTTGTTGACCTTTCAAGCCTTTCATTTAAGAATTTATTTTTTTTTTTTTTGCATTTA
>JAOEGS010002563.1:139058-180223 GCA_025447755.1 Corythornis vintsioides | reverse complement strand
TGGCAGTACAAGGTCCAGCATCACTCCTCTCCTTGTTGGCTCTTCCAACATCTGCATTAGGAAGTTATCATAAGAATTCTCCGTGCTGTTGCCCTTAAGAGGGGAGATTTGTGTGTATACAGTTTTTCATTTCCACAGTTCTATTTGTCAAATAAATCTTCACTAGATGAATTAGAACGAACATGAAGACATTACAAATCCTGTGGTGTTTTCCAGCATTAAAAAAAAAAAAAAAGTCTCTACTTCTATCTGTGGCCATAGTAACCAATATGCTCTGAATTCTTCCTGGCTTTCTTTCATTTTCCATTTTCTCTAGATATGTATCTCTTTACCTGTCATCACCTGAAACCTAATTAGGTCTTGAGGCATCTTCTTACTTGCCCTAACAGAGTTGCTGTGCTTTTCATCTGACCTGGTGTACTGGGCAACATTTTCAGTGACTTCTCACTGAAGAAGCCATTTCTTAAATGGGGTCTCACTTAGCTCTAACAAGAGAAGAAAATGTAGCTCAGATTCATTAAGCAGCAAATGGCTTTTGGCAATTATGTAAGTAAATCAAGCTTATATGAAAGCCCTCATCATTTTCCATGTGACCCGTTCCATTAAGTTTTGTTTAGCTATATTTACCCTATAAGAATATAATCTGGAGAATTTAAGATCTATGAATGAAATTTAATATTGTCCTGTCATAACTGATGATTGTTTAGAGTGTTGACTGAATTTGAGGGAAATCTACAGTATGATTTTTCTTGTCATAAACAGATTTCTGAACAGTCTTTCTTTATATAATTGTCAAATTTGCTGAACAGTTATACTATACATATAGGAAAAAATCATTTAGATTAAAAAAACAAAACAAAACAAAAAACAAACCTTCAAATTTTACAGCCCTTTATAGGTAGTGTCATAGCAAATTATGAACATTATTATTTGTACAGAATTGAAGCATGAATGCAAATAAGGACATAGAAATACTGTGTGATTGGGTGATAAGCCACCATCTGATGAAATTCAGTGGAGGTAAATGTTAAGTGATGTGTATAGGAGGTGTGAAAGTCCTAAATTTACATATAAAATTGAAGTCTGACTATTGAAATGCATGATAAGGTGGTTGCTATTACCTTACTTTTCATGAGCAATTGAAGAGGAGGGAAAAAAAAAAAAAAAAAAGACAGACTATGAGGAACTATTAGGAAAGGAGCCAAGATTAAAATGCAAAACCTTTTCTCTTATATCTGAGCCTCTGGTGCCCCACTGTATACAATAGTGTGTGAAGGGCTAATACCCTAATCACAAAAATTATACAGAAGTTCTGAAAAGAAGATTGAGGGATTATAAAAGTGATAGAAGCCCTTACATATGAGGAACAGATAGAGATGCACACAGGAACACCCATAAGTAGCACTTTCAGTTGCATTTCAGCAACATTTTTCCTTATTTCTACTGCACTTTTAAAATTAATTCTTATGCTAAATTTATGCAAAATTTAAGACTGCTAGGTAAGTTTTATAAGTTTTTTTCTGTCAGAAACACTTGTGTTCCATTTCAGCTGTTTCATCATTCTGGCAAGATTAGGTGAAATGTTAAGACTGCAAAGGTAACACATTCGCTTCACCATTCATGTATAGACTGACATTTCTGTTTTCTCTTACTATTTATCATCTGGTTTGTTACTGTTGTTAAGCTCTATCAAAATAGCCTTGTATTTTAAAATTACAAATATTATTACATTTTCACTGTGTTGCCACAGTAGTATGATGACATAAACTGTTCTATTATAGGTCTCTATAAATAGATTGATCCCCTATGGAAATTTATACTGCTTAGTCCTGTCATTTTAAAGTGTTCTTCTGCATTCTTACTAGTGTAGTGATATAGGTAGTGGAACATCATTTAAAAAAAGTGAGAATTAGCTAACATTTATAATTCTTGAAAATGCAGCTAGGTATCTGAGAATACGTTATGAAGAGCCTAGCATCAAGGTGTTTTAAAATTCTTGTCCTTCTCTGATAGAACAGAAAACATCCATTCCTTTATGTATTTGGAACAAGGAATATGTTCTTTTTTCTTTTTTTCTTTTTTCTGTTTTTTTTTTTCTTTTTTTCTTTTTTTTTTTCCTAGGGAATAAAGCTGTATAAATAAGTCAGTGGGTCCAAATAAAGTTGTGTGTCATTTGGGACACTGAAGTTAACACATTAGTTTTACGGAGCACCTTACAGCTATAAAAGACAACAGACAGCCTCAGGCTGTTTTGAAGTAAAGATGCCCAAGTTTAAAATCAGGGAACTGTAAAGAGCTGCTTTACAAACAAAATCTGCAAATGATTCTTAAGTATTGTTCAGAACTGTGAACAACTGTGAATTTCGAGAAAACCAAAGAGATGTCTTTCTTTCAAAAATTATAAAATGGGTATTTGTGAAGTATAATGCTCCAAGGGTAATTAAAGTTTTCATATGCATGATATCCTCACTGAATTGGCTTTTGAGAGACCAAGCAAAAGAAAGAAGCAATAGAAGTGCACATGTAAAGGGAAATTGAGATTTTCTGTGATGAAGTCTCTTTCTGAAGACCTAACTTTGGAAAGCACTTAGTACCTGCATTCTGACTGTTCACCTAATCACTGATATACAGACATGAAACTTTAATCACATTGGCATAGTTCTCTACATTTTCCATTTTTTTTCAAGTAAAACAATGGAGGTACACCTTATGCTTTTGAGTATCCAAGCATTTTTGTGATGTATTTTTCTATTTAACTATTTTCTTTTAAGTAATACGTAGATTTCAATATATTATTTGTGTATTAAGAATATTTTTCATTTCCTTTTTTTTAATATGTTAGTACCATTAACCTAACACTGCCAAATCCACCACTAAACCTTGTCACTAAGCACCACATCTACACATTTTAAAATCCTCTAGGAATGGTCACTCAACAGCTTCCCTGGACATCTTGTTTCAATGTTTGACAAACCTATCAGTGACTATTTTTTTCCTAATTTCCTATCTAAACCTCCCCTAGCACAACTTGAGGCTGTTTCCTCTTGTCCTGTTCCTTTCTACTTGGAAGAAGAGACCAATCTCCACTTCTCTATAACCCCTTTCAGATAGTTGTAGAGAGCATTAACGTCTCCTCTCAGCCTCTTCTCCAGGCTAAAAAAAACCAGTTTCCCTCAGCCACTCCTAATAAGACTTGTGCTCCAGACCCTTCACCAGCTTCATTGTCCTTCTTTTGACATATTGTCGACAGGCATAACCAAATTATTCAAAATTAACAAATTGGGCACAAGTTATTCCTCTGACTAGACACTTAATGTATTTCACTTAAGTCACTTCAAATTTTAGGTTTCAAAATCAGCAATAAAATGTACTGAATCAAGTTCACTGACAAATACTATCCAGAGTAGCTTACCAATGATAGTAAAAAATTAACAAAAACAATTTGAAATTGAAACTGCAGTATAAACAATCTGCTGTCCCTCCTAGGAAAGGTTAATTTAAAATGGTTCTTAAGATAATTTCTATTTCTATTCTACAAAACCCAGAAGGAAAATGTAACTTTCCTCTCTTCTCCATCTTAGATTTTCTGCCTGGAACTGAAGGTAGCATCCTAAACTCAGAGTTTCCAAACAAATTAAACATTTTCTTATCAGACCTCGGTCAGACACCAAAGTCTAGGCAAAGAACAGAGATTACAGATGAAAATTTTTCTCGATCAATAATAAATTTAGTATCTCCCTACAAAAACATCATTATAATAAAAGGAGCTTAAAGGGGTGAAGTCTGTTTATTCTGTTAGCCTGTAATTAATTCCTAAGCAAAATAATATTGTCAGTACTGTAAATGAGGGTGGATAGATACTAACTTGCTAGTTATGACCTTCAATTGAATGCATTTAAATGAAGTGGTAGTCTGGTTTTCTGTGCCTCAGTTTTTTTCATTATTATTGTGGGTTTTTTTCTAAAAGTTAAAAAATACGTGAACCTCAAATTTCTAAAATCCAAAGAATGGGATAGAAAAGGTGCTGTCTAACAGAAAAAAAAAAAGTTTGTACAGTTGATCTTTGTGTAGAGATCTTTATACTGCTTATTCCAATGAAATGTATTTGCTGTAGCAAATGCTCTCATGATGTTTTCTTGGAGATACTTTGAAATGTGGGTGACAAATGAAAAATACTAATTTTCCTACTAAAATTCTTGCTGCTTTTGAATTTACACTGAAGTAAAAAATTTAGACTGAAACAGCATCTAGAGACTTAATGTACTACTAAATGATGTGACATTTAGGAAGGAATAGCTACAGTGGCTTGGAAATTGACTTCATTTATTAGAGCTGATTGGTATGGGTGGTTATGGCTCCAAACCCCAAAGTTCTAAGTGGACTAAGTGTCAATTACTGTGCTTAGATTAATGGGTACAAGTGTAAAAGTTCTTAGAATATTGCTGCTATGTAATTGTTGGATTCCTGGTAGACCTGATCTTTAACCACATTTCTAACTTAGCTGGAGAAAAAAAAAAATAAATCTTTGATCACTTTTTAATGTCCTCAAATATCACAGATATTGCCAAAGCTGGAGAGAGAATTACAGGACAGAAAGAATTTGCTTAGTGATTGCAAGAAAAAAAGCAAGAGCTTCTCCTTCTGTGGAGTCAGAAGTTATGAGTGTTGAAATTAAAAGGGTGTGTGTTCTGCACTGGGACTGGGGAGTGAGAGATAGGGATGGTGCCAGGTTCTTCCTGGATTTTAATAAAAAAGGCCTGACAAGAAATGGTTTAATAAACTATCATATTTAATAAGGAAGAATAGGAAGACAAATGCAGATAAGAAGTAAATCTTACTCCCTTCAGATTCTGGGAACCATGCATTTGTACAACATCAGAAGAATCCCTGAATGTTTTTTTCCACTCATGAGAAATGCTCCTTGACAAAGGAAAGGCCATGCTGGTGGTATAATTGCCAGTACTGAGTGGGAGTTGCCTGCAGCCTTCTCTGTTACAAGGTGCCTGAGGCTCTTCTTTGTCCAGGGTATTTGTACAGCATGGCACAGGCCTGAAAGCTATCATGCTGGATGCAGAGCACATCACAGCCTGCTCTGGGAACTGCAGGCGAACTGTTATGTGCATCACTAGCTCCTTGATGTACACAGATCTTCTGGTCAGGATCACTACAATATTGGAAACATCATAAATAGAGCATTGTGTGGTCCTTAATTTCCAGAGGGCATTGACCAATTCTTGCTCACACATAATATTTATTGCATACTTTCCTTCATCCTTTAATTCCACCTACACTCTCTGACTGAAAATACTATCAGAATGACACTGCTGCCTGTGTAGGCTCTTCATCACTCTCCAGTACTAAAGTAGCAATTGTCTCTAAAAGGTAGAGACAGTAGTCCAGAGAAAACATATACTGAATGCATCATCATCCTCAAAGTAGAATGTGTGGGAGAAGATAATAACTCTTTGAAAGGGATAACATGTTGTTTTTAATTATTGACATGATGCCTTTATTCTAAAATGCATTGAGCAGACAACTGTAATATAATTTTGACGTGTCCAGAAATGTGAGTTTTACAATTAAAAAAAAAACCAAACCAAACCAAAAATATTCTTACATAAACATTTTCATGTAACAGACCATAAGTTTTGAGTAATAGTATATAAAGCAAGTGGCACACAGTTGAAAAGAATCATCATTTCTTATGCAACTTTTTTTAATTCTTTTTTCTTTTTTTTTTTTTTTTTTTTTGGTGTATAAATAACTTGGGTTTCTTGTAAAGGTTACCATGTGTGTCCCCTTTACATCTTTAAAATAACAAACAAGTACTTCCTAGTCCCGAGGGCTTTCCATGGTTTCACAGCTCTAGAAATGACTCGTCCTTTAGCAAGGAGGGTTCTGTTCTTGTGAATCAGTAGACATAGCACATGTATAACCTCCAGTATCTGTCTGATTTGAGCACATCAGTAGCAATGCAAATGCACTCTCTTCACTAGAACCTGCTGTACGTACAACTGTACTTTGTAAACTTTTCTGTAATTACCGAGTCTCCCCACTTATCCTTTTGTAAAGCTATTAAAAAAAAAAGTACTATATTATCTCTCCATTTGTCTTCAAGAAAACAGAAGAATGGCATGAAATACCCATTTATGAAAGTATAATGAATAATTGCAATATATGTATGTTAACTGTGACGTTCTAGATAGTTATGAATGCTTAATATAAACTAAATGATTATTGCAGTAAAGTGAAAACAATTTCAAAATAAATTTGAAAAATTATTTCTGAAATATCTTAAAATGATTACTTATGGTGAGAAATATCTGCTAAGATTAGCACAACAGAAATCATTGGAGGTGAAGAACTTAAATTCTAAGAAAACCTTTTAGTAAAAAGGACACTTTTTGTGGTAGGTGGGTAGTTAAAGTTTATAAATTATTCATTCCTCTTGCAGCAGACACTATAAGGGCTTCACTTGTTGATGACTGTGCAGCAGTGTTGCAGCTTTTTGTTCTGGCACAGATCTTGATTTTGCAACTGAGGCATATGGAACAAATATATTAATTGCTAGAACACTTAATTAAGCCATCATTCACGATTAAACATTGAGTACCTGTATAGCTGGCATAGTGCAACTGTTTCTTACTGTGGAATTAGTTTGTTTGTAAACTCTGTCACAGAACAATAGTTCTGAATTGAACCAGGGTGTTGGTAAATCCTGGGGCTGGAAGGCATGTCTGAATATAGGAAGACTTTCTCTGCAGTAGTCAAGAGACTCAATACGATTGCTGCAAGGATTTGTAAGGATTGCTCTTCCTTTAGTAGAAAGCATTCTGTACTTCTCCCATTCTGATAGTACTGATTAGTGTTTCTTTTACCATTCTTAAATTTTATCAAGTGCAATTTGGCACACGTCTTTACGAAAACATGAGATGACAAGGATTTCTGCTTAGAAGCATCCTTTCCAGCTTTTCTCATATATTGCTTTGAACTTTGTTCATGTCCTAGTTAGCTTCTGTGGCTTTAACATTTGGTGACTGCATTGAGTTAGATTACTTCTATGAAGCAGTTGCTTTATTCAGTTTGTTTGTTCCATTTGCAGCAGCTTTTTTAAATTAGGCAGACTTCTTACAAAGTCATCTTCACCTCAGTTTATATGTGTAATCCTTGTCAAATAAAAAAAGGAAACGAACATTAGCATGACTTTGTATATAGCACAAAATAATTTCCAGGATTTTAGGACCTTAGAAACAATGGAGATTACAAAGAACTCTGCAAAAATGTTGTAGGTTGTTTGACATTTTGCATACTGTTTTGCCAGAGAGATTTGCAATACCTTTAGGGGTATAAAGCCATGTTTGAACAACCTTAGTATTCTGGCAGATTTTAGCTTCACTTATACCAGCTGCAGAAACAGTTGGAAAGTGATTTTGAAATCTCTTTAGGATTTTGAATGCTTTTATTGCCACCTGACTCCAAGTAATTCTGTTGTATGTATCAAGAAAAAATTAACATCTTTTAAAAACACTCCAAAAAGGAGATGTCCAGAAAACTTCAGCTCTTAGGGAGAGAAGTCTTTGTGAGTTGTTCTGCACCAGTTTTCTCCAGAGTATAATAATCAGTTGACATTTTTTATTTTAGTGGTATCAGCTAATGTAAAGACACCCTTGCAATGGAAGCAGAAATCTAATTCTATGGTAACAGCTTTCACCCAGCATTGTGTAATAGCTTTATTCCTTTGGGCCTATAAGAGAGATTCTGCATAGATTGAATCTTGAATAGGTCTTCCTTTGATGAGAACACCCTTTTTAGTTCAGTAACAGATTGTCTTATAAGTACCAAAAGGTTCTTTCACTACATTTTAGTCTTTGGATGCTTATACTCCAGAGTTCAGGAATAAACAGTAACCTAATCGGCAGTGCAGCCTATTCAGAGTTCGTTCTTTCATTCTTCTATTGTGGTCTATCTCTGTAACAAAAACAAACAAACAAACAAAAAAGCAAGAGCTCTCTGGGAAAAGCCTTTTTTTTTTTTTCTGTAGTGATCATAGTTAACTCATTTTTCATTGCCTACAACAGCTGTCAGCTTTTTGTTTGCATTAGGAACTGTCAATGAATTTCAATTTATTTTTATCCTTATCCCTTTTGAGAATCATTTGCAAGGTCTCCAAGGTTACACCTACACAACAGATAATAACGAAATGCAGACATTCTAATTAATTCCAGAATACTAAAATTTTCTTTCCTTTCTTACATATACCTATCTTAGTTGTTTGAATATCCCTGTCACAAGAATATATCAGAGTAGGATGTCCATACCTTCCTTATATTTGGAGAAATTAAAGGCACTGCTTAGCTTTAGATAAAGGGACTTTCTTCCTGTTGATTTATTATCTTCTGGAAGCTAAATTATTAGACCTGGAAGATCATTTGCTATCTAAAAATGATAGTCTGTGGTTTGTTCCTTATTTGTCTGTGATAGTAATTTTTCCTGAAGAAAAATAACTATCTTTGCATACTCTTATGTAGTGACCTGATTTATGAAATAGCCCTTTCCTCCTCATCAACTCACACTTTATTTTAATTTTTTTTACACTACAGTAGAAGGCTGAACACAGATAATTCCCAGTTAATTTAAATTCAGGAAATAGATTTTATTATTATCTTGGTAGACTCCACCAGAAAAAAATTAACACTTCTCTGAAATAATCTGAACAGTGCCAGGACAATCACAGTTCACAGTAATATTGTGCCTTTAGTTGTTAGGTCACATGGACTGTACATTAACTGATTGTCTGGAAACATCCTACATTTAACTGAATAATTATAATTATGTGTTGGAGAATAAATACAGCTGGTGCTAATCTTAAATTCTCTTATCTTACAGGGGAATCCATTACAACTATGTAAAAATGTCAGTAAGAATGGTTTCTTCGTTACAGAAGAGACATCTTGTCACTGTTGCTAGGCAAAATTGAAGTGCTGTTCTGTGTCCACACATTGATGCAGAACAGTGATTTTTGGGTGTATAGTACCACCACATTACTTCATGGGTAAGCTGAGAGGTGCTATATCCATCTAGTATGTAATTACTCTCTCTATGGAATTGTCCTTGCCGTAATATAATTGTTAAAATGTTAACTTCAGAATCTTAAAAAAAATTTTGCTACATCTTAACACCAACTTCTTTGTATACTTGATACAGGCAATTGTATTGACAGCATTATTCACCAAAAATTAATCTTTAGTTGATAACATCAAGAAATGCAAGGATTCCATCTCTAGAGGGGAAGAGCATCTGAGCTGGTAGGGAGATGGTTTTTTTTAATTCCGTGCATTTTGTATCTGTGCTTATGTAACAAATACCCTTATTCTGTTGTTAATCACAGCATAAAAAGCAGTGTCTTTGAGTCACCACAGTTACTCTTACTCCATCTTGAACACTGTTGGTACCTGGAATTCAGGAGTTTGCTAGCTTCCTGTTATAGTTTATTCCACATTTTTTCCCTCACACTGATTGTTCAGAGCAGTAGACACATGCATCATTCAGGCCTCAGTTTTCATACAGTGAAGTATAAAGCATATTTGACTATTTAAACATAAAAAACATTTTCTTTCAGAGTAGGAAACAGTCCACACCCTTTACATGTCCTACAAAATGGTCATGGTTTCACTTCAGGAGGAATCCATTTTCTGTGATGTCTTTGCTTCTCAGTACTCAATCATATCAGAGTTATTGGAAAGTCATGAGCCTGGTATATATCCAGCAGCTATTTCAGCACTTCACTTAAACTTAAAGTTTGATAGCATGTAAATTCTCTTAATGCTACAGTGATTATCAGAGTTTCATTTTAAATTGAGGAATTAACTCATATTTGGAATCGTAGATTAGTAGAAGTTGGAAGGGATTTCTGGAGATAAGTGCAACCCCCCTGCCAGAACAGATCATCCAAGGCAGGCCACACAGGAACAGATCAAGGTGGGTTTTGGAAGTCTCTATAGAGAAGGAGACTCCATAGAGAAAAAGACTCCACAACCTCCCTGGGCAGCCTGTTCCAGTACTCTGTCACCTTCACAGTAAAGAAGTTTTTTCCTTGTGTTGAGATAGAACTTCCTGTGTTCCAGTTGGTGACTATTGTCCCTTGTCCTATCACAGGCTATCACTGAAAAGAGACTGGCCCCTTCTATTTGACACCCACTCTTCAGTTATTTGTAAACAAGAAAGTCCCTTCTCAGCCTTCTTCTCTTAAGACTAAATAGCTCCAGGTCTCTTAGCCTTTTCTTATAAGGGAGATGTTTCAGTTCCTTAATAATCTTCGTACCTCTCCAGTAGACTCTCTCCAGTATTTTCCTGTCTCTCTTGAACTGGAGACGAGAACTGGACACAGTACTCTGGATGTGGTGTCACTAGTGCAGAGTAGAGGGGGAGTAGAACTTCCCTCAACCTGCTGTTCAAACTCTTCTTTATGTACCCCAGGATACCATTGGTCTTACTGGTCACAAGGACATATTGCTGTCCCATGTATAACTTACTGTCCACCAGGACACCAAGATCCTTCTCCATGGAGCTCCTTTCAGCAGGTCTGCCTCTAATCTGTACTGGTGCCTGGGGTTATTCCTCCCCAGGTGTAGTAGAATATTAATGTGATTCTTCAGTCTTACTTGTTTGATATAACTATGTTCTTTGTTGCATAGTGAAGACAGTGAACCCTGATACAAGTGGCTTTGACTCTATTGATAAGACTTTAGAACAGATCTCTAAATTTCTTTCAAAAGTTTGGATTTTCATTTAAACAGGTTTATTCATTTGATCTTCCTGTAGCCATTTGTTTAAAAATTAAAATATTTACCATTCTTTAAGAATATGTTTTGTATTCAGGTGTCTGTTAGGATTGACAATCCTAAACTGAACAGAAAGAGTTGATAATTGAGTTTCCATCCAGACTCATTTTAGTATATTCTTTACAATTTGATGAACTAGACCTCCCCAGAGAAACTTCTTTGAGGATGCAAGTGACTTTTGCTGTTTCCTTTAGGTATATTCTTTAGAGGATTTAAGGCTGCTTTTTGCATACTTCATGTGCTTTTGCTAAAATATATTCATTGTTTTGGCATCTCATTCAGTTGCTTGCTTAATAAGGCTATATAGCAATTTTTGCTTGGATCAGGCTTGCAAAATACTACTTCTTCCTTTATGGAAGCTTTTTATTGTAAGCTACCAGAATTGGCATACATATAGAGAAATACTCAATAAAGATGAACTTGTAGTGTTTGGAGTAATTTCACTTTGTTCTGAGAGCAGATGTATTTGTACACTGCTACGTGATATTCCTTTGCTAGTATCCATAGACATGTATTTTTGCTCTTTCTGGAACTTCTGCCTGTGGCAATCTCAGCACCCTCCATGTCAAAACATTAACCAATCTCAAGAGTAGTCAGTTCTTGCAACTCTTCAGAGTTATGATAGCCAGCTGTGTGGAGGTATCATCTAGACATGCATATTCTATGAGAAAACAGTATTTTCTGTCTGATTTGTTTGTTGCTGCTTTGATCTCAACTCTTTTAGGTTATTTATTATGTACAGTTCCTTTGATTCCTTTCTGTACTTTGGTGAAGGAACCAGGTTGTGCTGTCTGATCAAGTACAATCATCTCACACCTTGTTAAGTTACGACTTCCTAGTAGCTGATCAGGATTCATTGAATTGTTCTTAACTGAATAATCTTGGACACCCTTCTCTACTTTTGAGTTCTTAAATTCTTCCTCCTTTGTCTGTCAAAGTGGCACATCCAATGACAGTTTTCTCAGCTAGCTGCTGAAGTATATGGGTCCTTTTAGCTACCTTATTAATTACTACTTTTATAAGTCCAGACTATCTGTTCCTCAGTCATCCAAAATTACTTCTTGAAGTGGTGCCAGAATTCCAGAGTAGTTAGGCAGTTAGTCCTCCAGTATTCATTTTTTATTCTTCTTTGATTGGATTTTATAATTAACATCCTTGATTTAATCAGGACTTTATAATTTCCCTTCACAAGTCCAGGTCTTTTAGTTTCTTTGCTTATTGCACTGTGGGAATATCCAGAAGTTCAGCTGTCTTCACCCAACAGTTGTTCAAATGGATTTCTTGCTCAGTGTGGATTTGAGGAACTTTCACCCCATGGCCAAAGCAAATTCAGTTAGATCTCTGGGCAAACTTAGTATCTGTGTTGTATGATATTTAGACACTTGCTGTGAAGCCACCTGAAATTCCGTCTTCTTTCACCTGACGTTATGTTAATCTAATAGTGTCCAGGGCTGTCTCAGCCTTCAGTGGAGTGATGCTGCAGTTGTTTTTGGGAATCCTCAGGCTGCCTTCTGGGTGGTAAAAGGCAAAGGTAGCTGTTCAGAGCGAGCCGATGTGGGAATGTACATGCAAACTCAAAGAAAAAAAGTTACTGGTTAGTAACTGGTGTTCTTTGAGATGTATAGTCTGCATGTACATTAGTCTCCGACGTGCCTTTCCCCTCTTTCTGAATCTCTTTCAGGTATGATTGTGCATTTAAGAGGAACTGAAGTGGTGGCGGTTGCACTCTGCCCTGTATGTCATGCCTCAAGCAGGAAGAGGGGAGGAGCTAGAGTGCCCTCCCATGACCCCCCAGGGCAGGCCACAGGCCCACTCACTCTTATAGTATATATGGGGACTAAATATCTCAAAGTACAGAAACCCTTCATTGGTAGGTAAATTTTCTTTACTGTATTTTCACAGTTGAAGCAGTACATTTTATTTTAAAACCACTTTCATTGACCCTATGGATGAACAATGCACACACGGGGTATTTGTCACAACTTCTGTCTTCTTTCCTTTACAGTTGGATTTCTGTGGATTTGCCATTTCTTTGTTTTTTATAAGATTATGATGTAGTTTATCTGACCTTAATTCCATCCATCAAAATTAGGTGAAACTTTTGGTCTGTGTTGGGTGAGATACATGTGCTGTAGATGTGGATAAACAGATAAAATATTGTAAAGGACTGTAGTCTTAGAAAGTTACTGACTTTTGTGTAATATCAAGCTCCCTTTTCACATTCTGAGAAGAAAACCCAAAGTAAACAGTTTTTTCAAACAGCCTTAGATGAACATTAATGGGAAGAAAGGGGAAGAAAATGTGCAAAAAGCCATTTTGTCCTGCACAATTAATCTGAAGTTTATGGCTCCAAAACCAAGCACTCATATCATGTGATAACATGTTTTTGAAGAGCTGATTTAATAATAATAAAGAGAAAATATCTGTCTATTATTAGTGTGCAGTATTGGATTAATTTAGTTGGTTTTATTCTTTTTCCTTTTTTGTTCATTCCAATTGCTGTTTTAGCTTGTGTTGTTTTGGGAATAATTGGAGTAATATATACTTGATGTCAAGATTCTCAATGGGAAAAGTAATACTGTCAAGGAGGTGTTCTGTTTTTCTTTAAATTTTAATTTGTTTTGAATACATTCTTAAGGAAAACAGTTTTTATAACTACTGCAATATTTATTTTAGTAAACATATTTTAGAGAGGTCTTATATGTATGACACAAACGAGACACATTGAACTTTGGTGCTTTTGTATTTTTATAATGTAAAGATGCGTATGCTTGCATGTATGCCTACACACATCTACTAAATTCAAAGTGGACAGGAAAGTTATTTCAATAAATAGATATTTGGAAAATATCTAATTCTGACAGTTTTAAGTTCCATTTCTTCCTCCAGGCATCTGAGGAAAACGGTTACACTGGAGGGACGAATCTTTTCCAGTGAGTAGCCATGACTCCAAGACTTTAGCATGCACGCTAGAAGAATACCAGTGGTGCCAACAATAGATGAGAACAGTTTTTTATACAGAAGAAAACAAGTAGTTTTTCTTAAACTCATGGTTTGCATCTTATCTAGATCTCCTTTTAGATTTTAATTCAATTTGTTAAATCATACAATTAAATCACAAATTTTGGTGTTTATACTAAAGTCTAGTATATCAAGCTTGAATTAAGAATCTCTTTCTGAGAAGAAATAAGCACTAGACATTTAAAACTGCACTTTTTTTT
The DNA here is from genome assembly GCA_025447755.1 of Corythornis vintsioides. NCBI lineage: Eukaryota > Metazoa > Chordata > Aves > Coraciiformes > Alcedinidae > Corythornis > Corythornis vintsioides. Next base: position 166,161 of record JAOEGS010002563.1, on the reverse strand, counting down.
TTTATGGAGTCAATATTTTATATGGCCTATACTGTCTTTATCTAGCTTAATAGTTTCCATTTATTTTGCCAGTCTCAGCACTTCAGTTTTGGCACTCCCAGTTCTGGTGGTTTGACCGACAAACACTTTAGTGTTTTCACATCTGTATGTTAGACTTTCCCTACTTTTTGGAGAGATGAGGTCTGTTGAACATTGTGCTTCTGTGCTTTTTTTTTTTTTTTTTTCCTGTTTTAGGAATAATTATAATGAATAGCAGCCTTTTAGAAGATGTTAAGTACTTTTTTAAAAAGGTTATGTTAGATACTGCATAGATATGTTGAACCCTGAAGTGTTTAATAGCTACAATTTATTTTTTAAAAAAATGCCTATAATTAATTTCCATTTAAAAAGAAAGCCATTTGTAGAGCACATTTTTATTACTTTCTTCCTTAAGTTTTGCATTTCAGTAAAATAGCTGCATTTTTATTACTTCTTTTAGTACATTAGCTTAGTATTTGGAAAACTATTTACTAGAACAACAGTGCAAAATGACTGTGATGCTGAAAACTGCAAATATATCTATAGACTCTTCAAAAGACTACTAAATATGTTCCATAAAATCTCAAAAGATTAAAAGGTCTGTTTAGACATATTGTGATATATAGTTGTATTTCATCTACATCCCTTGACTACAGTGATCACTATCTGAACATAATTCTAACATTTCTCTTACTTTCTGCCTTTTCTTAGTGGGAGAAGGAAAAAGGGATGGAGGTATTATAAAAAGTTAAGCATATTTGCATGGTGGTTTAATATTTCATTTTCTGCTATTCTTAAATAATTATTTGCAAAGTTGGTGCTCCACATTTAAGAATATCTCTTGCCTGTATATTTCAGTGAAGCTTTCAAGCAATTACAGAAAGGTGGTGAGCATAAGAAAGAAAACCGTCACAATAAATGGGAGGGGAGAGGAAATTAATTCAGAGAATTTATTAACATTTCTAAGGCTTTCCATCTTTTAAACTGAATGTTGAACTTAGCTCTTTATCTTTCCTTCAATGTCTTTTGTTTTTGCATATATTCTTTTATGTTCTTACATGGTCCTCTACTTGCTTTTCCCTTCTAAATTAATAAACAAACCATGGTCAGCTGAATGGTAAAGATTCAAACTCCTAAATAATACACCAATGAGGAACAACTGAGTTATTTTATCTTTTCCTGCTTTGTAATTGTGTGCTGTGATGTGAATTTCTGATTCATGCAGTTATGTATGCTCATGCCATAGTATCAGGGGTAATCTTTAGTGAGCTTGGAGTAGTTCAAGCACATGACTATAAGTAAAGGTTTTTATGATATTTGATGTGCCAATTTCTGTATTCCTGAGACTCAGATCAAAGTGACATCCATTTTTCTTAGCAAATCAGCAACTATTCAGACTTTCTCTTCTTTGATATATTTTTCTATAGTCTGATTCATTATATCTTCTTTATGATAGTTAGATAATCATAAATGAAAATTATCTCGGACACCATTTTAGCTTGAGACCAAATACAATCTTTTGCAGGCACCTAAAGTTGTTTTGAGAACTCTTGGATAGTAGACATGTCTGTAAAACAGATTGACTTCTGTTTCAAAGTCAAGTGTAAATAAATATATAATTCAATTTCATATTTGATGTTATTTTTTTTCAGCAATTTTAATTCCATGTTCACATATTTTTAATGGTCTTTCAGATGTGATTAGTGGTGCATATAAGATGAAATGGCAAGTTTGCACTGTGATAGAAAAAATAGCATGTGCCAAAATACTGAACATCTGTGTTAACTATAGAATTATGTAACCAGTTTCAATACTAAATATAGAATGGAAGAATTCTGCATGGATCCTTTATGAAAACTTGCCTGTTTACATTCTTATAGCATTTCCCTATTCTTTAAAAGATAATTCTGTACATGTTATATTCCAAATATTAAAGTGTATGAAAAATATGCATATGTATTGAAAACTAGTTTTACAATACATTATGAAATAAATTACATATGATGAAGAAAAAAAGGTATATACGTAATCCCAGGAATAAGGACAAATTAATATTGATTTGGAGGAATGTCTTCTAATAATGTCAGAAGCAGAAACACGTAGGACTGTTATCACATTCTTATAGCCAAGTGATGGCAAAAACAGGACAAGAAAGACAAATGCTGTAGGGCTATAGCATCATAGACCTCATCTCTTCTGTGTAGGCACGTAGTCTGATCCACTTTTTGTTTGCTTTGTAGTACTTTTTCTCCTGTTAAGGGCATTACTCATAGTCTCACTCTCTGTGGAAGAGCAGTGAGAAGACTGGAGGAGTCCTGAAACCTTTCTCAAGTTTAAATTCCTGGCTAACAGCATACTTTATAATAATGTGCCAATTAATGGATGTCTCTGTCAAACCAAAAAGTAAATAATTAATGACACGTGTCAAACTGTTCTATTCCATTTTTTTAAGTGGCAATCAATGATAGAAAGGTAGAGTGCCCATGATTGTAATAAGTCTTTATTGCAAGAGACTGCAAAATTTACTGAATAACCAACAAATGTCTTGCCTCCAAAGATCAGAAAGGAAATTCCAGAAAGGAATCCTTGTTTCTTTCTCCTTTTTGCTTATTTGCAGGGATTAAAGGATGGTACATTAATGGAGTTATGAAATACCCTACTTTTCTAATTAACCATTATTATTATGCATTCTGTGAGCAGGTTTCTTGCGTATAGGTGTGTAGGTGTGTGTGTTAAACCACAGAAATTATTAGTAAGACACAGTTACTAGAATGACAACAAATGCTTAATGATAAACACGAATCACTGCTGGAAAATTAAACCTATCAAATTAAATGATAATCTGTTTTCTCTCTCTTGAATCCATTAGATCAAGGCTGTGTGGTTTAGTGAAGAGATGTTTGAGTTCTATAATTTACTTTAAATGCAGAAGGAACTGACCAAAATTCTGTGACTTGCCCATTGCAACTTAGACTAATGGCAGTTTTGCATCTTGCACCTTGAGATGCTTAAGTTACCTCCTCACAAGTAAATACGTCTGTGTTACAGCCATTCACTGACTGTAATGCCAGGTAGCCCTATCTTAGGTGTAGTGCCATAATAATACATCTGTACAGATTTTGGACTGTCTTAGCATGTCTTAGCATGACAGTGCCTGTATGAATTTGTAAGCATATCTGCAGAAAACAAGTCTCTGCACTGTAACACACTTGGTGGCATTCTTTACATGAATTTAAAGATCTTTATTCATCCAAAAAACTAAGTGAAATACTGAGAAGTCAGAGAAAGAATGTGGTAATATTTTTCTGCACTGGTGAAATCAACACTGTTCATGAGAAAATTCAGATCATAGCAAAGTTTTTGATGAGTAGTGTTATAAATAATTTCAAGATTGGGCAGTGCATACAAACTCCATCAAGTAGTTTCATGCTGGGAGGGGGAGGGGGCTGATTGAAACAAGAGCTCTTTGGAGCAAGAGATGAAAATAAATAGTATGTTAAACACAGGGATTTCTTATTTAAATGAGAGAAATTTAAATGTATTTAAAAGAAAAAAATACATAGAAATCGGTAGGAAGAACAGGGAACATTAATGAGATGACTGGGCTGACATTTTATTTCTGTGCTCCAGAAGAACATAATAATTATTCTAGGACTTAAGTTAAATCTGAACAGGTTTGACTCACAGTTGTGCGCTTTTAAAGTAAAAATATGTCGAGAAGAACTGACTGCAGTTACTTCATTTTTCCTTGTCTGCCTTGATACTAGAAAATAACTAAAGCCTGTTTTAGGATATTGATTGTTAAAGATATTATGGTATTTATTTGTTGGGATTTTCAGAACCAGGTAGTGTATTATCCATCCATCAGCTTAATTCCTTTGACTTGAATAGAGTGACAGTGATTTACATAACCTGTTTATCCAGTCTCATTCTGCTTTGAAAGCTTAACATCAATGGAACAGTAAAGGAGGAGAAATAGACACAAAAAATGTGTCTGGTTGAAATGTTATATAATAACTTGCTTGTATAGCATTACTAAAGCCAAATAACAGGTCCCTGTCCCAGAGGATTTCCCACTTGAATACACAGCAAAGTCAGTTCCATGCAAAGCCAGTGGAGAATCGAGCTGGACTCCTCAATTGGTTGGGGTGGTGCTTCCCATTCTTAGATACTTAAAATGCCAGTGAGAATGTTTTGTGGGCTAGGGTTTTGTGAGCTAGAGAAAGAGTAAATAAGCTGAATATTAGTCTTGGGTATTTTCCCATGGTTGTAAAAGATCTAAATGGTATAATTTACACTTCTTAGTACAACAAAACCCAAATGTACTGTGTCATAATCAAAAGACTTCTTACTGAAAGCAGTTTCTTTTCTGTAACTAGAACTTGATAAAGAATTATGTCTGCCTAAGTACACTGGCAGTATAACAGCAATAGGCATTTAATTATTTCTCAGTTTATCTGAGGAGTTAGGGTGTATACTGATCTCTTTAACTTTTGGCAGGCTATCACATGGAGCTATTTTTTCCTGTTAACAGGAGTATTATTGAACTGTAACAAAATGAGAACAGAGGAAGGATTTATTTTTTCTGTAAAACCAATTGGAGTTTGTATGTCTGTTTATCTAAGGAGAAATGCTTTGTTAAAAAACCCTGAAACATAAAATCTCTTCCACCTCTTTATGCTGACAATTTTTCTGGATTATGTCATTTTAGAAATATATATGATATTAAGATCTAACTTTGCCAAACACTTTATACTGAACTTCTCTTGAGTATTTTCTTGACTTTACAGCTGTTCAAAGTCAAGATAACTCTCTTGATAGATGATAAAAGAGAGAAGATGCAAACACATTAATATATTTTTTTATGCATATATATGTTATTGAAGCAAACAATTTTAAGACTTAAAATGCTTTCCACTACTATAATTAACATTTTTTCAAAATGTCAGACTTAATAGTATATTTAGAATCAGGCCTGAGACATTGCATGTCCTTTTCTCAAGCTTATTTGAAATGTTCAGATAACCAGAAACTTCTGTTAAATTATATCACACTTAAGTAGAGTTCCATCCTCTAAAGAGGTAAAAAAAAAAAATAATTATGTGCTTTTATTAAAGTCAGAAGGAAGAAATGAATAAAGAAGGAAAAATAAAGACAGAACATTTTGCTTTGACACTTCTTCAAGTAATCCTTGGATAAATTTCAGTGATGAGGCTTGCAGGCAGGCACTATTTTATTCTACCTGCAATTTGGAAGAGGCTGTATATGAGCTTTCTCTTAATTGGAAGCTACATAGAAGTGCTAAGCCTTTAGTACACCTGACAATTAATCTAAATTAGTAGTACTTGTTAAAATGTTCTGGACAGTTTTATAATAGTCAATAAATTTTAAACTTGTTTATTCAGTATATTGCTCAGATATATTTTTATGATAAATAAAGCTCAAGGTAACAGACACCAAAGCCATCCGTTCCTCCCAAATATAATACTTCAGAAATATAAATGTGCCCTAAGCTTTTTCAAAGAATGAAGCTTCTTTGCTAGAGTAAGGGTAGCTAAGTAATTGATCTGAGTGGTTTCTGCAGATGGATCCTTTACTGTGTAATACATGAGTGCACTTCATATAACACACCTAATTTTTATCTCCAAGCAGACATTCTGCTGCTCTGCTAGCCCAAAGCACAATATGAAGGGTGAGTGATACAATAATATTGAGACTAAATACATTTTCTGGTATGTCCATTTTTTATCACAGTTTGAAAACTGGTTTAAAATATCATTTTAAAAATTAATGCAAATCAAGTTAAACAATTTTGTAGTATCATGAGCTCTCCAGTATTATAAGTCAGTAAATTTGCATGGCAGTTTCATTAAGCTCTCTTAATCCATCCATGGAAATTATATACACAGTCCTATTGAGATGTAGCAGGGAATGTAGAAAAGGTAATTATAGATAATCTTTTCTGTTGCTGCATGAGGTATATTATTTAATCTTTTAGTAGCTAAGTTTACAACTATGTGGTTTTTGCTTTTTTTAGGCTATTAAAAAGTGGAACATATAAACCAAAGTTACTGTAATAAGAATAAATTTTGTAATATGAATTAAATGCACATACTCTAACATGTCAAAGCATTATGTTCATATCTCAAAATCAAAATAAACAGTGATATGTATGAATAACTGTGAATTCTTGTTTTCCATTTCAGGTCAAGAGATGGGTAACAGAATTTCAGTTTCCATTTCCAAAAACATTATGATGGATACTTGAATTATTCTGTCTTATGCTGGTTATAAATAGTGGTTTAAAATCTTTATATAAAACTCATGAGTGATTTTAAGATTCGCTGTATTTATTGTGTATGTCCCTGCTTTGAAGACATTTCGTACTACTTGTTAGACCTGACAGGATTCATGTTCTCTTTCAGGAGACGCTGATAGATTGGTGTGATGAAAAGGAACTTAATTTGATTTTAACAACTGGAGGAACAGGGTTTGCACCACGAGATGTCACTCCAGAGGTGAGATAGTCCTGGAATAAGAAACATCTGCTCTTTGGTGTAGAAATGTACCTGTTCTGGGGAGGGGAGTGTGTGTTTGGTTGGTTGGTTTTGGGTTTGTTTTTTTGTTGTTGTTGTTTGTTTGTTTTTAATTTCCTCTGTAACTTTACTTTGCAGTATCTCTGCACAGGTCAAGCAATACACAACTTGGAAGCAGAAAAAGCAATAAGGAATATAGCCCAAGAGAATTAGTATGACCTTGGGTTCTGACCCAAAACAATTTTCAAACTAAAATAGGCAATAAAATAATGGGCTTCCAGTCCCCTTGCAAAACAAGATTCTAATGGCTTTTTGGTGTAGTGTTCCCTAGCACTGCAGTACAACACTTTTAAGCAGAAACTTTGTGGCTTTTGTTGTGTCCTACACAAGGAAAGTAGGATAAGAGAGATCCTTTCATTCTCCATTTTAGGCTACTGCATTGGCACCTACTGCATTATATGTTAGAGCGTGAGAGGCAGATAGCAGGGGGAAAAGCTGCTCTTGCTTTGCTTGCCACGTCATTGTCAAACAGGCACAGGGATGCAGGTAACCTGCACCTCTAAATGTTGCACAGGAAATCTGGATACATTCCACTTAGATGGAGTCACGGTAAGGAGAGAAAAAAAAAACAAAACAAAAAAAAACCCCAAGGTAATTTAACCTAATAACCTCATGGCTGTGTACTGCCATATGAAATTACCGTGTGATTGCTGAAGTATTTTGGTATTTATGGTTCCAAATTTGATTCATATGAACTTTTTAAATCCCATACTTTGTTTTGCTTATGTTCACTAAAGGGCAGAATTGAGATTGATTGCCTGAAGTGTTTATATCTGTAATTTGGCATATTTAGATTTCTAATAAGTACTCATGTAAGTTTTCAGTTGCTTAAACTCTCAACTTAGAGTTGATTTTAGTTCATTATAACATGACTACAACGCTTTACACTTAAAAATGTGTTCTGTCAACCACAGCTTCAGTTAATTTTTTTTTTATGTTGGGAATCTAAAAACATTTTTTAATTCATTCTATAACATTTCTGTAACTAAACAAACATGTAAAGAAAATGCTTCTGTACATTACTTCTGAAGTTCTTATACACTAGAAACCTTGAGCATCTAAAAATGGGAACAGTGCAAGATAACCACAGTGTAATAGCTAGTGAAACTGAATTTGCAAATGAGCTGCTGTGCTAAAGCAACACAAAAGTTAGAAGTGTGTTTGTTGAATGGTCTCTTACTTGTAAATTAACTTAATGGTTTTGAAGCTGTATTCCCAGCACTGTGTAAAGGGAGAGCTGAATTTCTCCTTCAGATTTTTGGACTCGTGAAGCCTAGGCAGTAGTACAGAGCAAGCATTGCAGCCAGTGCCAGAAGTTATGCCCAGATTCTTTAGCAGCCTTTGGGACAAGTAATAAACATATGAGAACTCTGCACATGAATAACTAGCAGTTTCCTTACACTGCTACATTGCTGTTACTCCAATTAAGACAGGTGGTGATGATTTGTTTGTTAGTTTTGATGTTGAAATGAGCCAGTTTAATTTTTTTTTTTCAGAATTGTTGAAGTGTCTTTAGACTAGATAATAAAGCTACATTGATACAAAAATCATTAATAACTGTACTAAATAAAAAATGCATTGTTTTAAATGTAATAGGTATGTAAGACTTTGGTTGGTTGTAACAGAGTCAAGCATTCTGACTATGCAATTCTTCCCATATTTAAGAAGAACTTATGTAGGACAGTATTTACTCACTTTTCACTCATTTAAGTTGGATTAACTTGCAAGACTAAACTTAAATTACAGTGGAGAGATCGAATCCCAGTATTTATTACTAAGTAGCAATTATAAGGTTCTTATCATAGAGTTGGATGGTTGAATTTGAAGGAAACTGTAGATGTTATTGGTGAATGCTGTAATTCTTCATCGATTATGGCAGTCGCTGGTAGCTGCATTTGGACTAAAGTCAAAATGTGGACTTAATTTTGTAGATACAACCATGTTTTTTTCACAGTCTTATTTTGCCTATAATGTATGGGAGTAGCCTTTAAATCCATACTGGAAATGCTCGTACAGTCTGCTCATCGATTTAAAAGGTGTTTGTTGCTGGACAAAGATCAGGGCTTTACATAAGGCCCAAGTTATTTAATGGAACTTCTGTTTTATATTTCTGGATGCAAACATTTTTTCCTTGGAACTGTAGTACTTGAGTGGTGAACAGTTGAAGTACTTGCAGAACGTTAATGATAACATACATTGACTTTTGTGGGAAAAAAACCAATATGGCAGCATTGTTATTGATCACTAGTCATCCTTCTGAGATAGAAATGTATTTATTGCTTAGTTAATACAGAAGAGAGGAAAATATTATGTATACAGGTGCTCTGCACAGTTTTCTATCTCCTGTCTTCTCTATGTCTGCAGCAATTATTTTGCAAAGTTGTACATCTTAAAAAACCCCTTGTCTGCTCCCAAAAGAGCCTTATAACTGTTTTCTTCATCTCTCGTGTGGCTCACAAATCTTGTTTGCCCTGCTACAGGGCTAACTTTATGTACTTAGATAACAGCTGTGCTAAACATCCTTGAGCTCTGCTGCTGTGTGTATTGACAAATAGTTCAGTCACGCTGCAGGTAATTGTTAGCCTTGAAATTTTGAGGGCAGACTTTAGAATAAGCATAGAAGAGCTCTTTTCCACCTTATCAAGCCAGACAGACGTTTCCTTATAGTCTTCCTCCTTTCCCAGTGTTCTGGAAAATTATGAATGCTTCTTTTGATTCTTGCTGATAATTTTCTTCAATATTTCTAGACTGGTTTAAAATATATTAGACACATAGCTGGTTTTCATTTAACCTGACAATATATGCATATTTCTTTATTCTTTCATCAAAGTTCTCTAGTCCATGAAAAGAAACCATTGCTTTCTGGTGGAAGTTCCTTCTATTTACTTGTTGGCATTTTGGGGGGGGGGGAAGAAAAAAACCTGAGAATGAGCAAAAGACTCCAAACCTAGCCACACAAAAGCCATGCTTGGAGAGAAGAAAGTCTCTATTCCACTGTGATATAAAGTCTATATATTCACTTCAAAATTGCACTGGTCTTTTTATAATCATTGCCAATTGGAAATGTTTTATCACTTGGCTTTTTCCAGTTCCCTAGAAATTACTGCTGTTTTCCAAGTTCCTACTTAGAATTTAAAGTGAACTTTTCTTAAATTCCATTTTATTTCCATAGACTGTTTTAATCTCTGTATCCTTCCATTTCTCTGTCCCAAGTGGTGTTCGCAGCCCTCTTAATTATTTGTAATTTTTATGTGTTCTGTGTGCTTGTTTCCCCTTGAACTTCGTTAATGAAATAAGATGCTTGTGACACAACAGGGTAGCTCATGTAGTAGCCATACTCTCACAGGAACACATTCCCCCTAGATTAACCCAAATCCACAGAGGCATTTCAGATAACCTCCATTTAATAGGCAGTTATTTAAAATGGAAATAATACGTGGTTTTTTTCATCTGCCCTGGTTCAAATATTGCCTTTGCAGAACAGCAGGATTTCTAGTATTGTTTGTTGAAGATAAGGAAGTTCTTCTGTTCTTCAGCTGTATTCAACTTTTCTTAGTACCATACCAAAAACATCTCAATGTTGTCACTGGGCCAAAAAAACCTAATTTTATTCTTACAAACTGTCATTTCAGGATAGTTCAATAGTGAGGAGTCTTCATCTCATGTGAGGTATTGGTCACTTTGTCGTAGGAATACTACAAAATTTTACAATTACTAATTACCCAGGTTGTTGTTTCAGCTTTTCACCCTTCAATATTCAAGATATCCTCAGATTTAATAACCTTTTTCAGCATTTATTTTTTTAGTCTATTTTAGGACTGTAGTTTTCTGTATCTCTTCTGTGTAGAGCTACTATATAAAGAACTGTGCTCTGTATGTATAATATCTGACCCTGTAACTTGCCATCAGACTTTTTCAGAATATTTATTGGAAATTTATGTTTCCAAACAAACTTGTTCCTAAAGGGTCTGAAGTACAAAACCTTGCCTGGTGCATCTAGGCAACAAATATGCTTAAATGGAATAAACTGCTCTGTGACACTCCTTCCAAATTCTGTGCTATGCTGTCAGATTATCTCCAACTTTATATGGTACCATTCCCTTTTTTTTAGTCCTCCAGAATGTTCCTACTTCTATGATTAATTCTTTAACCAGTCTACTTTTATTTTTCTGTGTTTGGTGTTATAAAAATCCAAATAGATTTATGTGCCTTACTCATTTAATTTAAAAGTCTGTATTTGGATTTTAAGTTTCATTTTTGAAAGGTATGGTGTAGCAGAATTAATATAGTTAATTGCAGAATACTTCTCACTGAACAACTGTTACCAGTTTCTTTGAGAAGCAGCAGTATACAGATTAGTTCTTCTACACAGTACACTCTCAGGTTACAGAAATATCTGTGTCAGGAAATTCCAGACTGATTTAGCTGACTTATGAAGTGCTAAAAACTGCGCTTTCATTTCTCTTGTTTGAGTTCCTCAGGAAAATTTGGTAACACACCAGCATCACAGAGGAGCTTTGTTATGCTATCATCAACTGTAGTCACTGTGTGGAAACACCTGTGATCTGCCAGTGGGAAATATGAGAGGGAAGGAAGCCAGACCCCATCTAAGCTCCATTTACTCAAATATCAGAGATTACACAAAAAAGGAAAAGAATCATCTTGCCCCACCCAAAACTCCACCCAACCAAACGACAACAACAACAAAAAAAGAAAACAAAACCTACAACAAAAAACAGGAACAAAAAAAAATCAAACCACCACCACAAAAGAAACAACAAACCATCAAACTCAAATGAAGGAGAGAATATGTATGCATAGATAGCATTCCTGAAGAACACTAATTTTGGTAAACAAAGAGAGCTTAGTAAATACTCGATACTCTGCTACATAAACAGAAGGTTTGGACCCGTTTTCCTTGTCTGTGTATCCAGCTGAGATTCTGAATTGAAAGAATGCATATCTCTCAACTTGTTTGTGACTAGACATCCCAACATAGTAGACAAGTGTGAGAAAGGGGAGGAATAGTAATAGGAATACAGAGGATACTTTTGTCTGTGCATATGGGATTGGTGTATCTAAATTGGGAAGCTGTATATTCTTCTGACATTCCATTTATAAAAAGGGTCAGATGTCACAGTGGATTTAGGAAAAAGGTAAAAAAAAATAGATGGCCGGAAGAGGTATTTTCTGTAAGAGTTACATACCTCAGTCTTTTTAGTTATTTATGAAGAACACTAGGAAATAACGTGGGTTTTTAACTGTACTTTCTTTGAAAGTTGTAAAGTATACACTGTATTACTATTATGAAGATACTGTTTGTTCTTTGGGAAATAGTAATAATAGCTAGTGATAGGAAGCTTGAGACAGAAAATTCTAGTAAGAAAGGCATTCTGTTTTATGTGCTTGGGTTGGTTTGTTTAACAGTGGGAAGGTTTTATGTGCTTCGGTTGGTTTATTTAACAGTGGGCGATTCATAACACAAAGAGATTCACAGAATATTAGGGGTTGGAAGGGACCCAGAAGATCATCTAGTCCAACATCCCTGCCAGAGCAGGATCACCTAGACCAAGTCACCCAGGAACAGATCCAGGCGGGTCTTGAGTGTCTCCAGAGATGGAGACTCCACAACCTCCCTGGGCAGGTGTTTTAATACTGTCATATCAAAAGCAATTTATTGTGTCAGAGATGTCTTATAAACCTGGTTATCTTGTACTCCTACAGAAATCATGGATGATGAGTTATCCTGTACAGAAAGTCAGACTAGATTCTAGACTTAGGTTCTGTGTATGTTAAATGAGATTATTTGAATCAAATGGATCCTGAAATAGATAAATTAGCAATTTTCTTTCCTGTGTCCAAGAGGATTACATTAACTGCTTCCCTGTCTTTTTTTGAAAATGAAAAATTCTAATAATGTTGGCTGAGGATGCTGAGGAACCTGGCAAGTTCGTAATGGATTCTGTCTCTCTTTGTAGCCTCTCCAAATCCTAACTCAGCAGTGCACAGCAGAACTAATGATTCCTTTATTGTGTCTAAGTTTCTCTACAGTTGGCAGGAGAGGAAAGAGTTGGCTTCTTGTTGCATATTACTGTCTTATCAAAGTGAGATGTAGATTTTCAGTGTTACAAATAAAGTTAGATAACTACATACACAATATGGACTTCCAACTGGACAGAAATAGTGAAGTTTGATTCTTGGTTGGTTGACTCTTAGTTTCCAGGAAGATACTGAATAAAAAGACTGAAATGACAGATGAGTTATATTATTGAAATTTATTACTGCTGGGATTTTCTCAGTGCTCACAGAGTTCCTTACATGTTTCTAAAATAGAGCAGCCACTAAGATTTCTGAAATATGGTTTGTTTCAAAAATCAACCATGTTAAATAACAGAGTGCTTCAGTTAAAGAGGAGATTCAAGGTAAAAAAAGGTGACAATAAGTTTCACAATTTTGCAACTCTTGTCATATAAAAGGGGTACCCACCAAATTCATAAGACTTGCTCCTTTTATTGGAGTGTTGATGTATCTAAGCCAAATTCAAACACAAACCTACACTAGTGATGTGTAACAGTTAATGACTTCTTCAGTGTATCTCACAAATGGCTGGCAGTGATTAATGGGTACACCTGATCATCTTCACAAGCTATTTTGCAGTGGATATGGGAATGAGCTCACAAGATCATCCCCTTTCCCCTCTTATACACCTTGTGCTAGAGGTAAGTGTGGTTTTGGGGAATAAGGGTGGGGTGACATAAGATGAAAGTGATGTGGGCTTCTTAAAATTTTTGCAAACCTCAATAAAGGCATGTACCTTGGGATGGGCAAAGACTCGATTGAATTATTTTTTTTTTGCCCAAAGAGATTGCCCAGTCCTAAATTGACATGCTTTCCTTGAACTGGGAGTCAGAAATCCCTTTTCTCTTCTGTTTTTCTGCTGCAGAAATTCCCAACATTCCCATTATGTGGGCTCCAGAGAGGGGTAAGCAACATCTTCAATCCCACCTGATCATTTTCAAACTAATTCTTTGCTAGTATTTTTTTGCTTTTTTAATCATCATCAGAAACAGTTTTTAGACACATTTTTTCCCATTTGTTTGATTTTCTTGTGGATTCTCATATTTTTGTTTTATAGGAAGGTCCCATGGCCTCCCCAAGTGTTAGGGTCAGACTCATCTGCTGTTTCCATTTGTGTGCTATTCTCCTGTGGATTTTCATAGTTCACTCTGATCTAATATTACCACAGGGTGAGCATCTAGATTCTTGGAACTTTTGCACTCATGGTATCCTAAGTTATTGAAAAACACTGTCACACTGCTGCCTTGTCAATCAGTTGGCAGGCTTATGTTTTGTCATTGCTGACAGTTGCATCTGATTATTTGTGGGCTTTGGTCTTTTACTGCCTTGCCTATCTGGGACTGCCTGGCATTCACTACTCTCTTATTCTATCTACCTGCTAGCTATGTGGCATTGTCCTCGTGAAGTCTTGGCCCTTTGCCTGACTGTCTGGCATTACCTCTTGACCAGCTAATTGCTTGCCACTGGTTACCTACTGTCCTGTCCATCTGTTGAATGGCTTGTATCGCCTCTGTACTGTCCCCTCGATCTGATTGCACATGGGCATGGGCCTTCTGCTGCCCTGTGTCCAGCCTTGAGTGCCTGGCATCACTTTCCTGCTGAGTGCATCTGCTGACTTTGCGGAATTGCTCTTTTGCTGCTTGGCACACCTGCTGACTGTTTGGTACTGCTTTATCGACTTGCTGAATGTCTGGCATTTTCCTCCTGCCTTTTTTCCTGATCCTTGAATATCCCTTGCTGCTCTTTGAGTTCACTTACCAGTAATTGCTCTTCTGCTGTCCTGTCCACACGCTTTTATGCCTGGCATTTCTATCATATTGTCCTGCCCACCTACCTAGATTTTATTTCTAAATATGTACCAGCCTGAAAAAAAAAAGAAAAAAAAAAAGGAAGAAGAATTGAAAGGAATGGGGGAAAAAAAATACTGTTTGGACCCTTCATGATCTGATGCAATTCATCATACCAGCCAAAAGCTGATCTCAGTATCAGCAGAACTGCTGAAAACCCTTTCCCTTCCTTACAAAAAAAGAAAAAAGTTGAATTATATTTAGTCTTCACTTCCATCACTTCATTTGATAGGTATATTATTGGTCAGAGATACTGTATTCAGTGTTACATTTTGTTTTAATTAAGTACTAAAACAGATCACGAACGTTACTGCTGATAATTCTCAGAAGCCATGGAAGGTAGGTAATAACAGGGGAAAAAAACCCAATCTGTTACTGAAGCTCAGAAAGATTAAGGTTTGAATGTGGAGCTGTGTTCAGTAAACACAGTGAAGCTAAATAAGAAATTTTACAGTTCTCATACAGATCTGTATGGTCCATAGTAAGGGAATGAATCATTGTTACAGAATAGAGTAAGAAACAGGATTTCCTGCCTCTTGTTTAATTCAAATCACTTGACATCTTTTCCTAGCTCTGCCACAGTTTCTAGCTTATTATGAGTGTTTGTAAGTTTTAATTATGCTTTTGAATCTAGTACCAACTAGGAATGAAAGAGAATATTCTGTCATAAAAATGAACCCTGTCATAATTTTCATAATAAATTCTTCTTACACTTAAAATAATTGTATGTAATATTATCATAATTTTACCTTTTAATCTTTCCAAATATTATAATATGACTTTTTCAATCTTCAAAAATACCCTAAATATGTGAAATGATGTCTAGCTGGGTAGGTGGGGCAGCATCCCTTGTGACTTCTTTCACCTGTGTAAACCAAAGAGAGATGCTGTGTGAAAGCACCTTACTCCCATGCTTCTGACACCAGCTTGCTCCTGTAGAGGATGGCTCCCAGTACAGTAGACAATATTCTGAGTAAGAGCTAGTAGGAATCTTCTCCCAGTTTTTACATTAACCTCTAGAAATCCAGTAAACTTTTATTCTACTCCAAGGAACCAGAGGACACAAATGTCCGCCTTTACTCCCATATGGTCTCCTAGTCTCACCTGTCCTCTCTTTTCTCAGCCTTCTTTCTCAACCCTTCCTTGCTTCTCCAAGTATACTTTTTTGACAACTTTGCTCACTTTAGAGACAGTAGTCTGGCAGTCTCTTACTTCCCACCAGCTTCATGATATTGAGGGGTCTGGTGACAAGAACAGATCTCTGTGGCAATTCTCTTTCTCCGAGCTTCTCTCCCATTATGATTTTGCTGCTTCCCTAGACTGTTGTTTGAGAAACGACATCAGATGCTAAAAGTGAAGTATTCACTCCAGGGCTGCAGGACACTGCTAGAATTAACTTCTTATCCCAAGAACCTAAAGTCATTTTTCTGTGTATAAGTGTAGTTATTTTCAATATTTTTTTTAAAGAAATAATATTACCTCAGAAAAATTACTAGTTTTCAAATAATATTCAAATTATATGAACTTTAAATGCAGAAAAGCATCAGAAACTGAAGGAAAATAAACATAATGTTTTTTCTTAAATGTATGGAATTTTCATGGTTGAAAATTATACTTACCAGTGAATTGATGCAGTGCTGTCTCAGGCAGCTTCACTGTAAAATATTCAGGTAAATCAGTTTTCTATCTGCATTTATCAAATCAGGGTATAAATATTTTAATCAGTTAAACTTAATGTAGTTTTTTTTAAGAATACATTGTAGTTTCTTTCTCATGAGTCAAAATTTGGTTAAAGAAGCAATGAAAAATTTGCACTCAAAGCCCTGGAAAAACATCATGACTATCAAATCCCTGGAACAATTAAATAGAAAATTGTTTTGTCTTTTTTTAAATAGTATTTTGTTCAGGTTTTTTTAATTTTGGTTTTGTTAAGCTATTCTTGAGTCTATCTTCTGCACTTTTCAACAAAAAAAAAAATAAATAGTTTATTGAAGAGTCATAAAGAGAAAAAAGTCTTTCCAGCTTATATAGTTTCCCTTTCCAGAATAACTACATTTTCCTGTTATCATCTCAATTGTATCTTAGTTTTTTTTCCTCTTGTTAGACTCTTTTCCTTCTGTATTATCTCTGATAAAAAAATTTTGTTACATTTTCTCACTGTCATTTCCTGAACTACTGTCTAAATCCTACAACTAATTTATCAGGAGACTGTTTTTCATATATCCTTTTCTCACTTCAGTGGAATATTTAAGTTCCATTAAAATTTTTACAGTTTTCTTCATTTTTCTCCATTTTCTAAAGGTATCCTTTTTGATTATAGCATTGTAGCATCTAAGGTGATAATTTTTTCAGTTACTTCTGAAAAGAAAACTATGTTCTGTCTGTGTGTTGCTTCTGGGTTCAGCTTGAAAGAGATCAACTTCAGGCAAGAATGCCTCAGAAGATACGTGTTGTTCTGAATAAGATATAGGTAAATTTTGGTTCATACATTGTCATCAGTGTGTCATTTGCTGTCACAATTTATGTTACAATTTGCGGAAGGTATATTGATGCAGTTCCAGTGTCTCTCTAGTGTTACCTCTTTCTTTAGAGGATAGGTAAATAACTTTTGTTGGAAAAATGAGGAGATAGATATGCAAAGCAGGTGTAAGAAGCAAGAAGATACTGGTTTTACATTGATTATTTCTCAGCATTGCAACGTATAACCCATGGGGTTTTTTTCTTTTATTCCAATATATATATTTGGGAAGATTTAAATGCTCCATGCTCTGGATTCCCTTTTCTTAAAATGTCCTGTAGAACACAGGCTAAGAAAAGGTGTTTACAGGGTTATAGTGCACTTTTGATTCATTGTTAAGATAATATTAATGGCTTAAAGTTAGTGAATTTCCTTAGTTAATTAAACTGATATATTCAATAAATCTATAAATGGAAGAAGACACAGTCATCCATCCATCAATGAATGTTTGCAGAGTTGTTCTCAGTATTTTTTTTTTTGTTGTTGTTCTGACCGCAGGTTTTAGATTTTGAATTTACTGGAGCTTTACTTTTGAGTTTGATTAAGTCAGATAGACATAATAGTTCTGAAATTTTTTCTGAGACTGCACGTAGACTTTTGCTTGATTGGTCCTTTACTGCTGTCATAGTATATCATAGCAACGCTATGTAATCTCTTCCGCCGTCACTGTTTGCTTTCAGGACGTGTTTGTACACCAAACTTTAAGCAAATAGACAGTAGTATTAGTTAAATAAGGTTTATTTTGTGTAGTGTTGCAATCACGCCCATCACTCAGTTGACAGATTTTACTGATACCAAAGCTGAATGAAACCTACACATTGCACCATTCTTTGTTCCAGTTTTGGGGCTACAGATTCATTTCCAAGAGTGAAATGATTTGGTTATTGCCACTTCCTTCTATGAGCTAAACAGTTCTTCTTTTCAAACCAGATATTGCTTATTTACCCAGTGGTATATGGGATTAATCCATGAAAAAAATAAGGCCTAAAACTATGTTCTCTCTCAAACTCTTCTACAATGCATGCATGTTTTACTAATTTATGCTTTTCAGCCGTGATGATTTAGGAACAAGAAGAACAGAGGGCACAAAGTTCTTTTAGAACCATGTCTCCTAAGGATTTTATTTTGTGCAACATTTTAATGAGAAGCTGCCATTAACTCATCATCACTCTTTGCAGGCAAGAGGGTGTCTGTAACAGTAGAGTTTTCGTTTGACTTTTAAAGCATAACAAAGATGGATTTACTAACCTAGCTGAAACTTTTGGAATTTTCTGTTAACAGCTTGTCATATTAAGACAGCTTTATATTTTCCCCAAAAAATACTGAAGTCTGTCTTTCTTTTAATTTTTAGCTTTTTTAAAAATGAAGATTGATTGTTTTATTCATTTTATTTCTTTAGTCAGGCACTTAGTATTGGGCAGCTAACCTTAGGTGCATATGATTTCTGTGTTTTTCTGAAGTACTGTCTTCCATCATCCATATACATTATATACAAATACTGCTGCCTGATTTTTTACTGGATAATCTGCTTAAGCTAATGATAGCTCTGTCATGGTGTTTGTAGCTGTTGTTCTCTGCATGTGAACATGTTGCTGTGGTAGTGAGCTGCTTAGCATTTAATGCAAGAGTCCAGTCCTGTGTACATTTTAAGTACGCAGATGAAAAACTTTCTCCCCCATGCCTACTTTTTAACAATTAACAATTTAACTGTTAAAAACGACCACTTTTCTCAATGGTCCATTTACACATAATATAAAAGTCAGTCTGCTGAAAATGTTTGGACGCAAAGTGGCAAAAGGATTTTTCTGCACAGCATGGTCTGCTGCTTCAAGCACAGCAGAACTGTATATGAAGGGTGGTGTTTATGTATCTGGGTTGCTATATCTATATTAAAGGTGCCTGCATTATAAGAACTTCAGGGCTTCAAATAAGAGTTGGGCAGTTAAAAAGTAAGCCAACATATTTTGTCCATACAATGCAAAGTGGCATTAATGTGAGTTACAGCTGTGAGTTAACAGTGTCAATAAATGATTGAACTGGTTTTAGCCAATGTGTGAAAGATAACTGTAACATCTAAAACTGGAAGAAGCTACTGTTCTGGATACAGAAATGTGTATAGAAAAGATATTAAGAACAGTGAAATAAAAGGGAAAATATTTTTACTGGATTTTATGTTGTTAACTATTATTATTAAATATTGCGAACAATTAATGAAATAGTAAAATAAAAATCCAAAATAAAAGGTGTATTTAATATACCTTATTCAGTGCAGATTAGGAATTCTGCTGCCTTTCATCTCAGTGCTCTGTTCTGCAGCAGTCTCAGTAAAGGCCCTTCCCTCTTCTCTTTAAGAAACCTTTTGATCCTATTGTTTCTGTGAGAATCTTGGAGGGGAAAAAAAAAATAATTCTGATTTCTACCAGGAGTGAAATAATTCTGTGTAGGAAATTGTTTGACAGAATGCACAGTAGGTCACTTTGGTTTTCAAAATTTGTTCAGTTCCAATGAACACATCATTCACAAATGCCTAAATCAACAATTTGGAATTGCACCACTGAATCTCATTAAAGAATCCTTTCTATGAGTTTTTAGGTTATGGCAGTAGTACTTAATGCTGTTGTTTTGAGAGGTGCTTTGTTGTTTACCTGGAGAGTAACGATACTGTGTAAAGGTACTTTCTATAATTCTTATATTGCCATAGTGTATTCTTGAAAAATTATCACTCAGCAGTCAATCCTTTGTAGTGTAGAAGGTGTATTTTAGGGAGGTTTTGGTTTTTTAAATTGTTTAACAGTGATGATTTGAGATCTGAAATGGTTTGGAAGAGCTACTTTACCCATGGCAGAAACTGACCGGAGTTTCAGGAATATAAATATTTCATAAGCAATATTTGTTCTTGGCAGAAGGTAGAAAATGATAGGAAACAACAGGCAACATTCTCTAACGAAAAGAGTTCCAGATCTCAATCTTACTGGAGCTAAAGCATTGTAAAATTACATATTTAGAGAAGTTAAATCACAAGTTAAAAATTCTGGTTCTTTCACTGCCCAAGAGACTGAGAAAGTTCTTAAGAGAAAACAGCATATATTTTTACTTGGTGGCCTCACTCTGTGTGTGCTGATGAGGATCTCCAAGAGGTGTATTTTCTTGTAGTGCTAATATCACAAATAAGCAAACTTTTGTTTCTCTTATGTAGTTCTAGATGCCAGTGCTTAACATACTCCCCCCGACATATATAGAGAGATAATCCAAGTTTGCCTCTAGTTTTCTATGAAATGAGGGTAACCATTGCACAGCTGTGACGTGCTGAATCTGGTGGACTGTGTACATCTTCATAGAACCTAAATGCATTCCTCTTAGTGTAGAAAAGCATTTAGTAAATGCTTTCTTTGCTTAATTGTTTCTAAAAATTATGGTTCTCTTGGTTTTATGACAATGTATGGGGGTGAGCAGTATCAAAAATTAAGAACAGTCTGTATGACAGAAATATTGTATACTTATTTACTGCCTTAAAACTTTGTTTAGCAATTAGGGTTAAAAAAAAAAGTTATTAGCACTTAATATTTGAAATTATATTTAGAAGGGGCACATGGCTTGACTGCCCAGATGCACCGATTTAATTAACATTTCAATTACATAAGTGAGGAAGGCAAATCACTGATCTATGAAGTATACATAAATCAAATGCAATCAAGTTTAGCTTAAAACTGAGATACAGACCTACTGAGGAGCAGGAGCAGGTTACAAACTGCACAATGTTGCTTTCTCCTGTATATTCATTTGAGTTTTCAGATTCTTTATTGTGTATAAAAATGTAAGGCATCTTCCCCAAAATGTTTTGCAAGCACTAAAAAATGAAACAGTGTTATGAAGTAAATCTTTTGATTATTTTGATTTCAGTTGAAGAAAACAAGGTCTGCTAAGAAAAGTTACCATAAATACTGAAATCTTTATTAAATAACATACAATTAGGTAATTCCTTATTTACAACAGTAGCTATCATTTAAGTCCAGTGATTAGAAACTGAATATATTCATGGCTTGGTCATGCTTAATCATTGAATATTGTCAGAGATACCGCTACCTGCTAGTTGCATTTTATGGTCGTATACAGAGTGGTGTTGCACTGATAGAAGTGTTTGGTGATATTGGTTTATAAACAAGAAGAACATTGAATTGGCTTCTGACCTCTCAGTCTCATGCCACAGGCATTGGGTTAAAATAAATGCTATGATGAATCCAAGTGAGGACAGTGAGGGAATTAGAAAGCAGCATATTGCAGGCAAGGGGAAACATGGATAAGGGGAGAAACTGGGAAATCAGTGTCTGTGTTTGATCTAATCTAACAGCAGTTATTGATGCGAGACTTTGGTCCTCACCAAGATAGATTCTATAGGGTCTTTCTGTTTAGACATGCTTTGTTAAAATAATTCTATAATATATATACATACTGAGTTCTCAGTATGTGTCTATGTGTGTCTGACACACAGAACTGCAAAAGACCCAATGGGAGCATCAAAATGGAGACTCATCAGGCTCAGGCTGATTTTCTCACTGTGCAATAAAAATGACGGAAGTCTGGATGATTGCTTCCTGAGGAGGAACAAACACGTGTCAGAACTAGCCTCCAGTCCATCTTGTGAGCCCAAAGGTAGTGATTGGTGTTTACTTTAGCCTTACGTCAATTATTCTCCACTGTTTGTGGAACTATAAAAAAATTGATGGGTTTTTACAGGCCCACATTCAATAGCACTCATGGATAACTTATTGTGGATGAATCCATGACTGTCAGGCTATTACTTCTAAGGTGCATGTGGCCAGATTAGTTTGTGTGGGTATGAATCTGTCAAAAGCTCTAGAATGACAGCAAACACCTACTTCTGGGATCCACCCTGTCCAAAAGCACCTATTCATTACCCTCTGGATGCAGGCCATTCTTGATTTACATGGATCTGTGACAACTAATTTGACGTAGAGAACTCAATGATCATTGTAATTGCATATGTATGAAAGGATAGCCATTGCATGGTGTACCTCTGACTGCAGCACCCCAGTCATATGTAGGGTGTATTGTTAGAAAGTATTGTTAGAAAGTTAATAACTTTGATGACAAGTTGAGAGACTTTTACAAACCTGTCTGACTTTTATTACTCCATAGCAATAGCCTATGTGTACAGTTTTAACACTTTATCAAATTAACTGAGCAATTATCCAAAGAAAATTTTTTTTGGAGACATCATAGAGCATGGTTCCTGTTAAGCCTTTCACCCACAAAACAGTCACAGAATATCACCACACAGGTTTTTGGGGCAGAGAATAAGCAAAAAAAAATCAAGGAAGAACATCATGATGGTGAGAACAAGTGATTAAAAACTGATCCTTACCCAAAAACTTTTCAATGTGTTAAAAGACACCAACAGCTGTAACCTGTATTTCTTATTCTACTAAGAGAAGAAATAGATAAGTAATTTTTAGGCAAGAAGCTTGAATCTGTCCATGTAAACTCTGTTTTTGCTGCTGCAAAATACAAGTAGGGAGGTAGACAATAAGTTGAAATAGCTGTCTTGTGAATAGCAATTAGAGGCACAAGTGTTATCTCTAGCAGAGGTATATGGAATAACCTTGAAAAAGGTATCTCGTTTCCAAGCCGAGATGTAATTTTTGTTCTTAAAGCATACGCTTCTTACACAACTGCGTGACAGATAGGACTGACATTTTTGTTGCATATTTGACAGATCTTTCTCTTTATTTCATTGTCCAGTCTTCTGAGGTTTGACTGTGGCCTGTGAGCTCTATGGCAGAGGCATATGTGTTTCTGTAGTTAGGCCCTTCCAAGACTTCCACTTTCAATGGAAAGCTCAAATAGGTAATAAAATGTTATCTATGCTAATTTTATAGTCTGTTAAATATAAATTATCTGCAAATTTGTCCATTAATTTCCATAAATAGCTTTATGAAATGCTATGCAGAATCATAGCTTTAAACTTTTTCAATAGAAATAATATTTTCAACAGAGGCAGTCTCGGTCATCTTAATTTAATTGAATTTATTATGACTTCTTAGTCTCATATTAGCATTTTAGTTGAAGTGATAAAACTATATTACCATCCCAAAACTGCCAAAGAGTATATGAAATGTCTCAGATCGTTACTTACTATTGAGGTCAAACTTTGCTATGTTTAATACCTGAAAGACAAAGATAGGGAGTTTCTGATCATTTCAAAAAGAGCAGTCCCAGGTCTTCTAATTAAATCAGTCGGTAGTGGGTATATCCTTCAGAATCTGCCAGGAGGGCTTCCACAGGTTAGGAATTGAACTAACTTAGTTTATATGGAGGCAAAGAAAGGCAGTGAAGCAGCAGATAATTCTGTAAAACCAATTGGCAGTGAGCCATCTGTTAAGCAACCACAACTACGTCAAAGATATCTAAAAATATATCAGTTGTTTTGGGAACATAATGCCCTAACACCAATAAAAAGGCACTTTGAAAACAATCAAAAATGTGGGTTAAAATACATTTATTCATACAGCAATGAAATATAAAAACTACTTATCTCATACACATTATTAGTAAGTCCTGAATATTTCTGCAAAATAATTATTTCATTTTTAGTCTTTATTTCTCCTCTTTGGAGTAGAAACTAACATGTTCAGTCCCATGGTCTCTCTTCCTGGTTCCCCCACAGTGGGTCACCTCCCTCGTGTCCTGTCTTCCTTAGTGCCTCAGATATCATCCAAGATACTTCTGCAGTCTTATTTCCATCCCACTCACTTCATTCACTCATCCTCACTCTGCTTTCATTCCTACCATCTGACAATCCCACTTCTTGGACTTACTCTCTGCAATTCTTCCTTTCCACTTAGACTTTCTCCTTCCCTTTTCCAGTCTGAACTACAAATCCACCTTTCCAGCCTCAAAGCTGGCCTTTCTGCATTTCTGTGTCTCTCCTGAACTCTTGCTTTTACCTTCAAATTATTCCTTTTCTGTGGAACCCTTCTCTTCTACTTCCATCTTGCATGCATCTGTCTTCTTTGTACTACTGCCTTACACAAGAGACACTTAGGGCACTTTGCTGTCATTTGAGTGTCATTATGCAAATTTGCTCCAGTATTTTCCACCTACTTTATATATAGTCATCAACCTCAGGTTTGGGAAATCAGTGTATAGCTTCAGTCCTGAAGAAGGCATCACTGTGACAGCTCTGAATGAAATCTCATAATTTTTCCCTGCTTCTGCCCACATAGTAGTATTATCGCTGTTGTAAGAGAGCCAGGGGCAACAGCCTTGATTTGTGATTGTGATTTTGTGCCAACACTATGGCCCCCTGCAGCTGTCCAAAGCTGGCTGATGGTGAGAATATTAAGAAAAAAATGTCCATGAAACAAAATCTAACAATCTTAATTCAGCCTTGCTAGAGTACTGGTGAAATTTGAAAATGCTGAGTCACTAATTCTTAAATAGTTTACATGTAGACAGATGTTAGTACCAGACAGTTAACTCCTAAGCTGGACACAGTTGAAAATCTAGTTTTGACATTTTTCTTCCACTGTTATCTTCAAACGTGAAATATTAGAAAACCTGGCCACCAGCACTTCTGTCCATTATTAGATTAAACAAAGAGTTGTCACAGATAGACACCAGTATCTTCAAATCACTGAAGCACCACCAATTCATATACATATAGCTGATTAAAAGTGTGCTTTGCAGTGTGATGATGATTTCAGTTCCCGTGAATTACACATTTTAAATCATGTTATTTGAGGACATGCCATGAGTGGACTTTCCTGTGACTAATTTCAAGAGTAGATGTCACTGTAAAAGTTGTTTACTTATCAGCAGCTTTTTTTTGGTTACATCCATCCAGTCAAGCTGCAAATATGAAAGCAGGAAGCATTCCTCTCTTTGTAGAAGTCTGCTTGCAGTAATAAATATAAGCTTATATATTTTGAAACAAGTATTTTTAGAAACTTCTGTTGAGGGTTGTACTGCTGTTTGGACTTTCTACCTTTCCAGATTTTGTTTCTTAGTCTATACATTTTAAATAATCATGTTGCCTGCTAGCAATGACATTTTTTGAAGGTCACTTTTCTTGTGAAGTTGGAGAATGGACTTGAATTTCATTCAAGGGCTCCCCGAGCTGCAGGATCATAGTTTATGGAACACACTTGCATCTTGTCCTACCTTTGAAGCCTGTTTAGAATTTTAACTAATGATATCTTCAAAGTGTCACTGTGCTCAAGGGCAAAAAAGAAATTTCAAAATACACTTTATATTTAAAACCAGTTTTTAACAGCTTTGAAGCATGGTATTAGCTGAAAATAAAAGACAGATACAGTGTTACTATATGTGCATACATAGAGAATTCCGTGTTTCACCCATTTTTTAATTACCACCAAAGCATCCCTTCCCTATTGCAAAGCTTTTTTCTTTTAAACTATAAGAATCATCAGGTCTGTGGATAGTCTTCAGAATTTGTAATGTTTGTCAATTTAATACATCTGTAGGTATCTATAGGCTGTCTCCCTCAGTGGAGAGGTTTTAGTTCTGTCTACATCATTCCTACCCTGCTTCTTCTCATTTCCCGTGTAGAAATGCAGATACTGGGTTGTATTTATATGCCTTGACAGTTTCTGAGTAGTGAATGGCAGATACGAACACCAATATCCTATACTTTAAAGAGACTCTGATGTCAGGTCAGCCTCTGAACTGCTTGGTTTTGTATAAACCAGAGTTCGTGCTTCCCACAACTAAGCACATTCCAAGTTTGCTTATTAATAAAAGACCTAAAGGTTTAATTGGTAGCTGTACTGATGTTTTCTGATTATGACATATTCCTTTAATAAATGTTAAACGTTAGTGGCAGTTTTTGAGGATTTGGCTGCTTCAATATCTGTACTGTTCAGGAATTTATTTTTTTTTTATTGCTTCCTGTAAGTGTTTTAGATGTACAACTAATCTAGGACTCCTCGATCCTTATCATAAGGGCCAGCAACGGTTACACCTCCTAAACAATTAACCCTCTCAGTTGTACCTGCCAAGACCTTCCAGATGAATCCCTGCTGCTGTAGGCTTGCCCGAGATTGGGGAAGCCTTTATGTTAGATAAATAGAAAAAGAAAAAACCCGCAAATCTCCGATAGTGAGGTTTGTCGCTCTGTGCTCAGCTTTCTCGCTGCATGCAGAGAAGAGGTTGTTGGATTACAATTCTATCATTTTCCTTCTCTATGTCTGTTTTTCTATTTGTAAATCAAGAGCTTATAGAAGTACAAAGATGTGGTTTATAATTTAAAATTTACCACAAAATATTTTTTCTGGTATTCTTCCATTTTATTCTTTTGCTCTATCAAACTGCCAAGAAAATTTAGCTTGTTCAGAGTGTCCTTTATATTCAAGATGTGCTTTTCTATTTCTATTTTGATAGCTTTAACATCAAAGTGTTGTAGTTTGGCTGGATATTTTACAATGGATTTCACAGTTTTATGAGCATTGTGAACATTTCAGTTGTGCCAAATACCCTAGAATCTTGTTTCAGAACATGAAACAAAATGATCCACTGAACAGCGACTGCTGTGAGTTAAATGAAGAGAGGGTAGGACTGTAACCTGACTTTGAAGTGACACATCCTGACTACTCAAAGGTTGGAAGACTGTATGGATTATGCTTTTGAGAAAATTTGTCTTGGGAATTAAGGACAGAAGGTTGTGCATGTCCCAGAAAAATAATTTTCAATCTATTTCCCTATGTGGAAAAAGGACTAAAAAGACAAGATTTTTCAAACTCTGCTTCCAGGCTTCTTGATGCCCACTGCATATGGACTGCTTGTATGGAAATACTGTTTTGCTGACATTATGAAAAGGAAAGGATTCAACCTCTGGCCATTGTCATTACCATTTAGTATTTTTATGCCTGCCTGCAACATGGGTTTCCCTTTTTTTTTTTTTTTTTTTTTTTTTTTTTTTTTTTTTTTTTTCCCACTTTTTTTCTTTTTTTTTCTTTGGGTAAATCTCGCCAGGAAAAAAAGCAGAGGTGTGTGGGGGGGGAGAAGGA
>JAOEGS010002563.1:110263-129264 GCA_025447755.1 Corythornis vintsioides | reverse complement strand
GTCCTTTCCAACCCCTAATATCTGTGATTCTGTGAATCCCTACAGGGCTATAGTTAATGTTTTTATTCTGCATTTCTGTAGCATTATGCCAAATGCTGTGAACTCTCTTTTCTATTATGTATTAATGAAAACGTCACTCTTGCTTTCTGAAGTTTTAATTCAATAATAGCTTAATTATAGTATCACTGTTGTACAACATACTATATTTGCAAGAAAAAAGGGAAAAATATACATTCCCCAGTTCTGATTCTGAGTTTGTTTTTTCACTATGAACATTTAAGGTTTTTTTTATGATCAAGTCAAAAGATACATGTAAATCTTTTGCATATTTTAAAATTAAATCTGAAAAATCCCTATTTTCTTCTGTAGGTAACTTTTGAAAGTAATTTCTCTTGTTGTGCATAGGAATGCTTTCAGTTTATACTGCCAGCCCTACCTCACGCCATTGATCTTCTGCGGGATGCCATTGTAAAAGTAAAGGAGGTGCATGATGAGCTTGAAGATCTACCTTCACCACCACCTCCTCTTTCTCCTCCTCCAACAACAAGCCCTCATAAGCAGACAGAAGACAAAGGAGTACAGTGTGAGGAAGAGGAGGAAGAGAAGAAGGATAGTGGAGTTGCCTCAACAGAGGACAGTTCTTCTTCACATATAACGGCAGCAGCCATTGCAGCTAAGGTGAGTCGTCTTTATTTCCATGAGACCCTTTAGTTTCTATCTCTGGTACTTTCCACCAATATTAATTTGCTTGTTAAGACTATACATGGATGACTGTGCACTCAAACAGATGTATATTTGGTATGTTTTATAGAAATATAGCTTCATATAGATATATGAATCCTGTTTCAGCAGGTGATTTGAAATTTCCATGGGAGATAATATTGTTTATTATCTTGATTATAACACGCATTTTTATGATACCGTTCTGATGTTACACACTATTTTTAGTGGGGTTTTTTAAACTCAAAGTACTCACAGTCCTGAACATGCAAAGTCCAGTAGGTGGCATATTAAGGCATCTAAAGAAAAAAATTTGTAAGCCATAATATCTATTTTGAAAAGAAAATGTTGATTTCTAAAAACATAAAAAATATGTCAGATAGGTAGCAGGTTAAGTAATAAACTGTCCTGACTGCTGTATTCCAGTGTGCATGTCCTCATAAGAGATGTGAAATTCTGCCACAAAACCTGAATTATTGTCACATTGTCTTTATAGCCTTGCTTTAACCAGTAATCATAGATCAATCTTACTCAAACCAAAAGAGTTAAGACTACAAAAGAAAAACATTAGGTAACACTTGCAAATTATTTCAGTTCCAATTTAAAGGGTTTACAAAGAAATATCCTATTATTTGGAGCATGATATAATTACCTCAGGTTTATGTCTTCAGTTTTCATATAGAAAGACAATGTATCCCTATGTTTGGAAACATTTTTTTCCCAAACTGCTTTGTACTACATTTACTCCACAAATTGTACTTTTAATTCCTGTTGTGAGAAGTGAGTTTAAGTAACTCAATTACATTAAACAATTTCTAAAGCAAAACAGCAACATTCTAACTCCAGAAATGTGAATTCAGGTCTGAGACATCTTGACATTTCTAAGACAGATGCAGCTGGAGATCATCTCCTCATGTACAGAAAATCCTGATTACATGTATCTTTACAGGGATGAATTAAGGTAATTATCACTTGCAAGTTTCAGTTTTTATTAATGCAAATTTAAAATAGTTTAATTTATTTTTTATATAAGCAAAGATAAATAATATGTGCAATTTAAAAAGGCAGAAAATACCTGAGATCTAAACTGGCAGTATTCATATGCATTTGGTATTTCATTGTCACGCTTGTTTTCACCTCATTCCCTTTCAGTCATTTGCTTGTATAGTTTCATGTTTTCCTGTCACTGTATTGATAGCTGTTATGTGTTGTGCATTAGAAGCATCCATCCTACACCAGTTCAGCTGTTATCATGGCAAAAGGTGAACAGCCCATCCCTGGTCTCATCAGTTATTGCCATCACGCAGCAGGCAGTGCAGGAGAACCGGTAAGAGATGCTTCCAAGAGGCTTTTGCACTAACAGTAGCTAAAAATACACTGCCTGCCTCCTAGTCTACTGTGTGAACAGTGTTATTTATTTTCTTCTAACAAAGACCTATCAGTGCTATCTTTTAGAGAACATGTTGCAGAAAATATTCTGTTTAAATACAGGGCTAAACATGATAAAGCTCATGTGTGTTGTCAGTTTGAATCAGCTGCTGAGATAATCACTGCTATAAAGCCTGTGTTTCTCATTAGTCATCAGCTTTATCATCCAATATACACAGTAATTGAATATAATTAAAATAATCTCCTCAAATTACTTCTGTAGAGATACGAAATTTTGGTGACTTTTCCCCCCTTCATTTGCCTTGCTTTGCTCTTTATCTCTCAGTTGTTTATGAGTCAACTTAATACAGCTATTGCACTGGCTGTTCATAGTTTGCCTTCATCAATTGTAATTTCTCCCTTATTTTTGTATTCTGTTTAGAAGTAGAATTTCTCAAAAGCAGATGAAAAGACTTAAGGAGTCAGGATACAGTGGATTTATATAAAATACTGGTTTTTAGTGAATAGTAGGCAACTATTTCAAAGAATGGTAGAAAGGACTTAGTTTATTACAACCCAAAGGTTGTAACTCAGTCTCACTATATATACTACACTTTATTTTCCATCTCCCAAAGATATAGTCTAAGATAGAATAATGGCTACAGTAATATCAGTAATGAAACATAGTTTACTGTATACATAACTGTAAATTAGAGAAACCCAAGGAAGGCAGTTGGCCTAGAGGGAGTTGGGCTGTCTGACCTGTTCATTCCATGTCAGCCAGCAAATGGGCTGTAAGTTCTTGGGAATATATGTCACTAAGATTCAGTGCCCAGAGGCTGCACTTTCTCATTCCCTTAGACAAATAGGAATTAAAGCCATCAATCAAATGGCATAACACTTCTGTATTTAAAACACAGTGGCCATGTCTCTTGAGAAGTTACTTTGGAAATGTGAAGGCTTTAAAGTTAACACACCTGATAATAAAGCTATATATGTGTATATACAGACATGTATGCACACTTAATCCAATAGTTTCTTCTTTATTTGTGGCTACTAAACTAGAATTGACACCATAGTCTTTGATGTCACTAGAACAGTGCATTCAGCCTCTCTGAAGCATGATTCTAAGCTGTCATCCAGGCTTCTGTGCCCATTTGCAGATCTCAAGATTACTCTTGAGTTAGTTTTATAAATTCTATAATCCAAATCAGGCCTTCAAATTCAGCCCAGGAAGTGGCTAGTTTTTCAAATGGTTGTTGGGGTTTTTTTTCCAATTGTTCTTTCTTTATGTTTTTAAGGTATTTCTGCCCTTGTATAACAATCATAGAAATTACCGTGTACAGATCATTTTCTTAGTACCTCATCAATATTGTCAATCTTTGTTCCAGTCCTGTGCAAAATTGAATAACAAGCTCGGATGTTCTCCTTTTCCCCCTTCTTGTCAACACTTAGTTCTCTAATCTGAAAATGCACATATTTAAACTGGTATAAAATTACTCCTGGAAAAGGTCATATCAGATAAAAAATTGTAGAAACAATGACTGATGATATGGTGGATATCTGTCTCTGCCATTTCATTCATTTCTCACTAATTTGTTTCTTTGTCAATATGTTACAACATGTTTTCCACTCCCCGCTAGTGCAAACAGAACCTTTTTTTGCTGAAGAGTTTTATTGTACCCCATTTAGAGTATTGTGACATCTACCTTCTGTTAAATTTTTTTTAAATTGGAAAATGAGTTGAAAAATTTTATGGACATACATCATAAATTCTCAAAGTGTGACTTTGTAGAAGTTAAAAAAAAAAATATATCCCAAACACAACAATATTCCTATCCTTCTTCATTGCAGATTTCCAGGCTCCAGGAAACACAGAAATTTCTCTTTGTATTTTGGAAATTTTATTTTCTTTAAAGATAGTGTTGAGGGCATAATTCTCATTGAAATTAAATGGTTGTAATCATATTTTCTGTTTTTCTCCAGCTTTCTTTTCTGATTAATGTCCTGGCTGAAATTTTACTTACATTTCAGTTTTCTCAAAGGCAAAAATTGGTACTTCACATGCAGTTCAGTGGAGACTGAAATTACTCACTTTCTTGCGGAGAGAGGCTTTTGTTCTGAAAAAACAGTGTTATTCGATAAAATTTTAGAAGCAATGATAGATGGATATGGTGGATAGAAAAAAAACCATACACACACACACAAAAAAAAACCCAACAAAAAAAACCAACTCACAAACAAAACAAAAAACATCACAAAACCAAAACAAACCTACAACTAAAACAAACAGTTGACTGAAGGGATGAAACTTAATGGAACATGTGGTTACTCTAGAGCAACCAGAGTAAACCCAGGGAGAAATAGATCAAAGTATCATTTGCAAAAGCAGTATTGTATTTGTATGGCAGGATCTTGGAGAGTATGAAGAAGGTAATGGACCCATACATAATCCCATCAAGATGTGTGCAGCTTTTTATCAGAGGAGGATGAAGAAAACAAGTCTTACTTGAAGACTTAAAACTATTGTTTATGTTATTGTGTCTTTTTTATTTTATGCCTTTATCAAAGTATTGGGGTTTTTTTTTTCTGTATTCTCCTTAGTCATGGAGATTAAAATAAAGTGTTAAAAGTTGTTTATAGTATTGGATAACATTGGAGCTAGTATGCTATTTAAGATGGGATTTCAGGAGAAAAAGGGAACAGAAGGGAAATTATGCTTCTGACTACAAACTGTTTACGTGATCAGGATATTACTGTCCCTGTTTATTTATAGTGCATCTCTAAGATGTCATTTGCTAATCAGAGTACTCCAAATAGAGGCCAGTTAGACACTGCTTCTAGAGAGGAATATATCCTCAGCATAATCATCCATAGTGAAGAGAAACTGTGAATACTACATAATTTTTAAGAAATTCTTAATATGGAGAAAGATCTTAAAAAGATGTGTATATATTTATTCCTTCATCTGAATTTCTAGATTTTCTGGTGTGTTGTGATAGAAGAGTGAATTGCAGGCAGTAAGAGCAATCTGGTCTGGTAAAAATGCTACTTCTGAAAAAGGAAAAGGTTAAAATCACAAAAACAAAATCAGAATCTGCCTTTGCAGAGAGTGTGTTATAGCAGAATAGCTGCTGTGTTTTGTGTTGTGGAAATAATGTTTGAGGTTGTTTCTATCTGAGGTATTTATCATTTGTATGTCTTACATTTTGCACACATGCAGTTAATCATTATGTTAAGCTACCAATTCAGTCAATTATAAAGCTGGTGTGGTATCTCTATGTCTGGGCCCAAATATTGCCGTAAAAAGAAGCCACAGACTTTCTAAGATTTGGTATATTAAAGCTTTTTTTCTTGAATGCATTCTTCTACCTCTTTTCTTTGGAACTGGTGATAAAACTGAACAGAAGAGACAGAAGATAAAAAATAATAATAGCTTCACTTTGAAAATAAGACCACTTTCTCACTGTTGTAAGTTGTTGTAATTCCATTTATTTAAGTGGCTTAATAATGTCAGCTAAAGAATCTGTCCCTAAAAGTCCAGCTTAGAAATAGACTCATAGAATCACAGAATAGTTTGGGTTGGAAGAGACCTTTAAAGGCCATCTAGTCAAACCCCTCTGCAGTGAGCAGGGCCATCTTCAACTAGATCAGCTTGCTGAGAGCCCCATCCAACCTGACCTGTAATGTTTACAGGGATAGGACATCTAACACCTCTCTGGGCAATCTATTCTAGTGTATCACCACCCTCATCATAAAAACTCTCTTTGTAGGTCTAAATCTAGCCTTCTTAGATCTAAATCTCCCTTCTTTTAGTTTAAAACCATTATCCCCCGTCCTATCACAACAGCCCTGATAAAAACACTGTCCCCATCTTTCTTATAAGCTTCCTTTTAAGTACTGAATTACCACAAAGTCTCCCCAGAGCTTTCTCTTCTCTGGGCTGAACAGACCCAGATCCCTCAGACAGTCCTTGCAGAGAGGTGCTGGCCATCTCTGTGGCCTCTTCTGAATCCTCTCCCAACAGGTCCATGTCTTTCCTGTTTTGAGCACTCCAGACCTGGACAGAGTATTTTAGGTGGGTTCTCACCAGTGTAGACTAGAGCGGCAGAATCACCTCCCTCAACATGCTGGCCACTCCACTTTTGTAGCAGCCCAGGATACAGTTGGACTTCTCAGCTGCAAGTGCATGTTGCTTGCTTATGTCCAATTTTTCATCCACCAGTACCCCCATGTCTTTTCTTACAGTGCAGCTCTCAATCTCTTTTTTTTTTTTTCCGGCCAGTATTAATACTGGGGATTGCCCCAACCCAGGTGTAGCACCTTGCCCTTGGTCTGTTGAACCTTATGAGGTTTACACAGGCCCTCTTCTCAAGATTGTCCAGGTCCCTCTGGATGGCATCCTGTCCTTGAGGGACACCAGTCATCACTGACCTTCATGTGGACATTGAGCTGTTGGCCACTACCCTCTGAATTTAACCATCCAGACAAACCAAACTGTCCATCCATCAAATCGATTTATCTCAAATTTAGAGAGAAGAATGTTGTGAAGGATTGTGTCAAAGGCTTTACATAAGTCCAGGTAGATGAAATCTGTAGCTCTTCCCTTGTCCATTGATGTAGTTACTCTGTCATAGAAGGTGACTCATAATTGGCCAGGCAGAACTCACCCTTGGTGAAGCCATGCTGTCTGTCTTGTATCTCCTACCTGTCTTCCATGTGCCTTAGCATATCTTCTAGAAGGATCTGTTCCATGACCTTCCCAGGCACAGAGGTGAGGCTGTCAGGTTGGTAGTTCCCAGGTTCCTCCTTTCTGCCCTTTTTAAAAATGGGTGCAATGTTTCCCCTTTTTCAGTCACCAGGGACTTCACCTGACTGCCAGGACTTTATGAATATCATGCAAAGTGGCTTGGCAACAACATCAGCTAATTCCCTCTGGACTCTGAGCTATATCTTGTCAGTTACCATAGACTTCATATATTCAGTCCCTCTCTTGTGGTTCACCCTTTCAAGAGGTATGGGAAGAGAAGTTGCAAGTGAAGACTGATGAAAAACAGTTGAGTACCTCAGCCTTATCCTCATTTGTCATTACCAGTTTTCTAAGGGGGATAAGTTTATCAAGGGGGATACACTCTCCTAGCTGACCTTCTGCTATATTGTGTGTTTAAAAAAAATGTTCCATTTATTTTGCCCTTCAGAATGAATTTTAAACCAACTGTTGGCTTTGGATGGTGGTTTCTAGTGCTCAAACCCTACATCAAGACTTCTGTAGCTGATATAAAGTCTTCAGTACACGGAATGAAGAATATTTTCTCTCCACATGACATTTCTGCAGAGTGGTTCTGTCTTTGCTAATAAATGGGTTTCTGTTCAGAATATTGTCCAATAGTTAGAGATTGGGATGTCTGTCTCCATGCCACAGTAGAAATCACTGTTGGTCATTGGTTTGCAACAGAGGCTTAAAAAGAAAAACATTAGTTTCTTATTAATTTCTGTTTGATGTTTTATGTTTGATTCATAGGTTTTTCAAGACAAATTTTATGTTCTGTGCTACTTTAGTTAGAATACAATTTTATCTATTTTCTAGGTATTTGTTACTGAAGTTATGATCATTTCTCATTATTAACCACTGGCAGCACTAAGTATGTACTAGTACATTTTTGATTAAAGGTTCTGAGTAAATTTTAAGTACAGCATATTTTTTTATTTTAATTCCATCTCTCTTCTTTTTAAGATTCCAGATTCCATCATCTCTCGTGGTGTTCAGGTGCTCCCACGTGATACAGCCTCCCTCAGTACTACTCCTTCAGAATCTCCTCGTGCCCAGGCCACCTCACGTCTCTCCACTGCATCCTGCCCAACACCAAAAGTAAGTAAATATGTGCCTTGCAAGCTCTGTGCTCACACGCATAATTTATCAGATTGACGTATTGCTGAACAAGGTTGGTTCACATGCAAGGATTGTATCATTCTGAGTTCAAGACCGTATAGTTCATTCTCTATGTGAAGTTGCACGATTTAATATATGGGTCCACCACTGTGTTATGATTACTGAAGTTTCACATTATCTCTTGCGATATCAGTAATTAATATTAAATTGTTAACACCTTGAATGTCTTTAATGTCCCCAGGAACATAGATAATCCTGCCACTGAGTAACAACATTAAGCAAGTAATATTTTTTTCAACAAAATGTATGTGAAAATTTCTAGCCTGGGCTGGGGCATTTATGTGCCCTACTGTATTATTGTTCAGCTTAAGACACAGTCTAACCAACTGATTTTACTCAAACTTAGATATTTGCTGCCTGATATTTGGAAACAAAAAACAGCCTAAATTGAATAGAAAGTTTTAATGCCAACCTTGTGGGATTATTATTTAGTTCTTACTGATTGTGCTATACTATTTAATCATAGCAGTGAGGTTTATTATGTTCCCCTTTTATCAAACTTCAAATAACATACAACAAAAGTGAAGTTAATTGACCAGTGGCAATGCCTGTGATGTTTACCTTCATCAAGATTCCTTTCAGCAGAAGAAAACTCTGTCTGAATTTGCTTTGTGTGTTCACATCACAGAGATCTTCCCGTTGCACCAGATGCTGACGTTCTAATAGACCCATTCCAGATGGCAAACAATGATGTTCTTCCTCATCTAGTTCATGATCCTTGAAGATTATTCTACTTGATAAAGTGATTGCCAGCATCTGCTAGTTCTTCTTTCCTGCTGCCTCATACTTCTCTGTCAGCAAACAATATTTATTGTCAACCACCCATAGAAATGTCTAGGTTAAGCCTATGACTGTTTTATGCAGTACTCGCCTTCACTGTAATAGAATCAAAATTACTCTTATGGACAGCATACTTGAACTTCATTATACTGTCTGCTTTTCTTAAGATGTTTGGTGAATTCTATCTGCAAGCAGATCCTTCAATTTTTTTCTAAAAAACTGTCACTTGCCTGATGGCTCAAAAATGAAACCTCAGCACTTATTACATTAGAACACTCAGAGCAGAAGAGCAATATTAAACAAAATGCACTGAGTTTTACTCATGTTGACAAAACAAAAGTGTCCAAAGAAAACCAGAGTAACAGGCATAAAAAAAAAAAGAGACAGCACTGCTAAGAAATAGCTCTAGATGTAACTAAATATTTTCATGAAAGTTATCACAATGGGAAGGAGTAAAGCTTATCTGCTGGAAGGAGAATGCACTTTAGGCTATCTTCAAAGATTCAGGGGTTATAGAAGGTAAACTGCAAGATCTTTGAAATAGATTAAACTGAAACTCTTCTTTGGGAAATTAACTGAGATGAACTCATATCATAAATGGATCATGGTTTAGTATTTCACGTGAAGCCACGTTTTTCATGTATTCATGAAAATCAGATTCCATTCAAAATGTGAAAGACTACACCACTTTTATAACAGGAATTACCATGCAACATCTATCTAGTCTAAGCTTTTCTATAATATCTTTTGAAAGTGGGTGGTACAACCCAATACAGGGAAAGATCTGGAAAGGCCCAATGGGAAAATAAACTTGAAGGGTGATCTCATCTGTTCCCATTACCTTAAGGCTGGATATTGCATAGAAGTATAAGCTTCTTTGCCACTTAGAGAGCTCTTGGTTCATTTTACTTATCATGTAAAAAAACCCAAACAATCTACTCATTATCTTTTTGTTCAGTCATTTTCAGTATCTTCAGGTTCTCAAAAATCATCTGAATTTGTCAAGAAATCTGGTTCATTCATATTCTTCAAGATTGTCAGTATGTCTAAATGTCTGCACTTACTGTGTTTTCCTTCTGATCCTGTCCTTTTAATAATGCAGTATGACTTAAATTTACGCTGGACCTCTTCATCCACACAGTAGTGAGAATAAAGATAAATTATACTTCAGCATCAAGTTGATATTCCAGGGAGGTTTGTTTTAATTCTTTTAATTCGCAAGTGTGTATCTCTTCAGTATTATTGTTTGTTAGTCTAGAACTCATTTCAAAGGAGAGGAAGTTTCAGAAAAAAAATAAAAACCAAAAACAAACAAACAACAAAAACCAACAACAACAACAAAAAAAAAAAACGCCCCACATTTTCTTTGATTATACACATATTGTTTGGAGTTGGCAGTCAAGCCACAGAGATAGTGACACTGAATTTCTTTGTCAACTATGTATTCCAATTTAATTTATTGTACCATTTTCTTGTTTTATTTCTTTGTCCTAAATGTACATAAGCCCTTACATCTCTCCTGCTGAATTTGCTGAATAGCAGAAAGTTGTGTGTTCTCTCAGAAAAAAAAAGTCAAGCTTCTGCAATGATGGGATCAGCTCTGTTGACTGAATGTGAGTAGCAGGTCACTAATGCATGGAGGTATTGGAGAGAAGCTATGGGAGAGTGCATTACTAATATTACTGATTGATTAGTTAGGAGAAGTCTTCATTTTTTTCATCAGTATCTTTTGGAAAAACTAATATTGTTTATATATACACACAGATCATGGTGACAAAATGCAACATTTAAGTTTTGGTGGTTTGGATTTTTTTTCTGTTTATCTTAATATATTTTCTGAAAAACTATGTTTCCAACAAACTAGTAAATGATTAATATTGAATTTGAACCTGTATATTTCAATCAGCCCTCAAAGGTTTAATTTCTCGAGAAAAGCAGTGTATTTTTCACTATGGCCTTTTGGGAGGTCAGAACTCAAGGCAAAATTCCAAAGGGACTACTTTGCCTGTCCTTAGGTGCATCCTAAAAACTAAGCAAACTTGCTTTTGTTAGGTTTTAATAAATCTCTGTAGAACATCTACCTCATTCTCTAAATATCATTTGAGTTTCAAGAAAATTCCACTGCCACTCAAAGAGCATTTAAACCATATTTATAGTAGATGGACTCAGATATAGAAGCAATCTAACTTTTACTCAAGGGCACTTGAGTACTGTCTTTTTCAGTCTTTCAACCATAAAGTTGATAGCGATTGTGCCAGATATTTTTATCTTTTACAATATAGGTTTCTTCTTTTTAAAGTTTTACTGCTTTCTTAACAATGTGAGATGAATTTGCTGAATACTCAAATGACAGAAATTTAGAATGGTGGCTTGCGAG
Source organism: Corythornis vintsioides (assembly GCA_025447755.1). Lineage (NCBI taxonomy): Eukaryota > Metazoa > Chordata > Aves > Coraciiformes > Alcedinidae > Corythornis > Corythornis vintsioides. Next base: position 118,069 of record JAOEGS010002563.1, on the reverse strand, counting down.
TTTTTCTTGTCATTTCCAGTAGGTGCTCAGATTCTAGGATCTTACTATATTTTTGTATGTGTTTCTGGTTGGCTCTTTCATGATGTTAAATGGAATGTTCTTTGAAAATACCAAAGCAATAAACTTAAGAAGACCCTTTTTTAAAAAATGTTTGCATTAATGTTGACTGTTGGGGCTTTTTTTTTTTTTTAAATTACAGTATAAAATTTTAGATCTATAACTTCACATAAGATAATAGCTGAAGAGTGAAGAACTGAGTCATTCCTTCAAACTTCTAATTTTGTTCTACTCTTAGGGAAATTTTATTAGTATAAAGAAAATTACAGCTTTCAAGTTGATGTCTTCATTACTTCCATACAAAAATGACATAATAAATATTTAATTTTTGGCAATGTTGTGTGTCAAAGTCAAATGAAGCAGATACAGAAGACCAAGGACAGGTTCTAAATTACCACCAGGAGGAATACACTTCAGTTACAAGAGGTGTTCAAAGTACTTAACTTTGCAGGATCATCAATCTCACTGATGTTCAGTTGTTGCACTTCAATGTGCAGTTTCTTTCAGTGCTACCTTTGATCATAAAGATCCTAAGAAATTTGTAATAGTACTTTTAAGATGAGGGCATATTTTTCTTTTTTCCATCTTGACACTTCATTCCTGATGCTCCATATATTCTGCTTGAGAAAAAGCTCTGACTACTTGTGGATTATCTGTCCTTTTTCTTACTAACCACTAGCAGATGAGAGCAGGTAGAGTTGAGAAGATGCTTTTGTGTCAATTATTGTTAAAAAATTTTCAGTAACAATATTCTGTATTTTTCAGTAGAAGAAACATCAGGCTGTTTGCCATAAATTCATAGTTAAGATGCAGTTCAGGACATGATTTGACAAACTGTAGGTTAGATATTTTGGCACATTGAATGTGCTGGTTTGTTGGGGTTTTCTTTCTTGATTACTACTGTGTCTTCCTTGAGTAAGTAGTGCTTTTGCTTAGCTACCTAGCTCTAATAAAGTTGAGGAGCTTGGAAAAGTAAAAAGGATGTTCTAAATTGTTAGGATGATCCAAGTAGGTGAACTCACACTGAGCGCTACAAAGGTTTCTTGTTTTTTCTTGTAAAACAGGTAGCTGTTATAGATGTACAAGCTTAGTTAGATATTTGATCCTTATAAAAACTCCAGTGTTTTATTGATTCTTTGTTGGGTTGTTATTTTTTTTGGTGGGGTTTATTTAATCTTAATTTTTTTCACTGCACATTACAGGATTATGAAAAAAATATACTTAGTGAAAAGAGATGCTGAGAGAATGCACATTGGAGTAGAAGGTAGCCAGAGTTGCCTTAAGATGAGGAAATCCTGCTTACTAGTGTGTATCAATCTACCATAACCTTCTAGTTTTTCATCAATGTAGTGCAGCAGTGGTTTTCAGATCAATTACTAATTAAGATACTAGAATATTTACCATATAATAATTGCTTCTTTTCCTCATTGTTTAAAATGTATTGTCCTGGCAAGCATGTGGATGATTGAGTCCCAACTAGTCCTATCAACAAGTCCCTGGAGAGGCAAAACAAATATCAACAAGTTTAAGATGAACATTTTCCTTAGGCATATAAAGGACAAGGGGGTCATTAGGAGCAGTCAACAAAGCTTTACGAAAGGGAGGTCATGTTTGACCAACCTGATAGCCTTTTATGAGGACATAACCAGGTGGATAGAAGATGGTAGAGCAGTGGATGTGGTTTCTCTTTATTTCAGTAAGGCATTTGACAGTGTCTCCCAGAGCATCCTTCTGGCTAAACTGAGGCAGTGTGGAAGGAAACTGGTTGAAGGAAAGAAGTCAGAGAGTTGTAGTCAATGGGATGGAGACTAGCTGGAGGCCTGTAACTAGTGGGGTCTCTCAGGGGTCGGTGCTGGGACCAGTTTTTTTCAACATCTTCATCAATGACCTGGATGAGGGCACAGAGGCACTGTCAGCAAGTTTGCTGATGACACCAAACTGGGTGAAGTGGCTGACACAGCAGCAGGCTGTGCTGCTATCCAGCAAGACCTGTATAGGCTGGAGGGTTTTGGCGGGAAGAAATTGAATTAAATTCAGAAAGGGCAAGTATAGATACTGGCAACTGGGAAAGAACAACCCCAAGTATCAGTATAGGCTTGGGACTCACCTGTTGGAGGACAGCAAAGAAGCAAAGGATATGGGGGTCCCAGTTGATGGGAGGCTGACCATGAGCCAGCAATGTGGTCTTGTGGCCAAGAGTGCCAATGACATTCTCAGGTGTATTAAAAGGGGTGTGACTAGTAGGTGGAGAGAGGTTCTCCTCCCCCTTTACTCTGCCCTGGTAAGGCCGCATCTGGAGTATTGTGTCCAGTTCTGGGCCCCCTAGTTCAAGAGGGACATAGAATTGCTTGAGAGAGTCCAGCACAGAGCCACAAAGGTGATTAAGGGAGTGGAGCATCTCTCTTATGAAGAAAGGCTAAGGGGCTGGGGCTCTTCAGTCACTGAGGGGTGACCTCAATGTTTATAAATATATAAAGGTTAAGTGCTAGGAAAATGGAGCCAAGCTCTTCTTGGTGATGCCCAATGACAAAACAAGGGGCAATGGGTGGAAGCTGAGGCATAGGAAGTTTCATGTAATCATGAGGAGGAATTTTTTCCTAGTGAGGGTGACAGAGCTCTGGAACAGGCTACCCAGGGGGATTGTGGAGTCTCCCTCTCTGGAGATATTCAAAACCTGCCTGGATCTGTTCCTGGGTGACCTGGTCTAGGTGATCCTGCTCAGGCAGGGGGGTTGGTCTAGATGATCTCTAGAGGTCCCATCTAGACCCTGACATTCTGTGAATATGTGATTCTGTGATTGAATTTCAGTAGAGATACCAATTCCACTGAATTTTATTTGTTGAACATCTATTTTTCAAATACTACCTTATTAATTGGTAAAGAGTCTGTATTATATAGTATAATAGTGCTGAAATCCAGTTCCCTTTCTTGTCTAATGCCCAAGAATTGTACCAAATCAGACCATCCAGAAAAATTATTGAATTCATAGAATCAACTACTTTTCAGACCTGTTATATACTGAACCATATGAAGTTTTAATGTGCAAAATTTGCATACATTTATCTTTCTTAGTAACCAGTTGGTATTTTTTAATCTACAGAACTCTATTCTTTTCCAGAGTCCAGTGACTGTAAAATACATGTCAGAAATAAGCTTCTTAGTCTTTCCCTAAAAAGATTGTAACTATTCTGTTTATGTGACCCTCAAGAAGAGAATAATCTCTCACTACAGACATCCTGCCTCACACATGCATGAGTTCTGATCTGTATAGGCTTATGCTACATCATCTTGTCAGTTCCTCCTTTAAATATATTTTTTCAGTTAGCTTTGGGAGGAAGAGGTTTTGTTTATTGCCATTCTTTCTTCTTCTGCCAAGTGTTTCTTTAAAATTCTGATCATTTCAGTTTGGCATTACTTTAAGAAAAGGAATATTTCATTCCTCTTTCATTAATTTCCTTACCCACATCTTTTCATTTCCTATCTAAAATAAATTTCTGGTTTGAACTCTGATGTATCGCAGGATGAGGGGCTTTGGGTTTGTTATTTGGTTTGGTTTGGTTTTTTCCCAAATAGCAATGTATTTGCATCCTTCTTTCATCCAGTTTCTTCATAAATTACTGTGAATGCACCTCTACAGAAACATTTTTACCTCCATTTTCAATATATCTAGTTCTGGTCTTGTCACAAATGCTTGACACAAATGAGTGTGTTGGTATTTGGCAATCATTTTGGTGTCTTGCTGGTGCTCTTAGAGCAATATTGACTTCCCATTTCCATTCATTCTCTTTTCCTTGAATATATTAGTTCTTATCAACTGTGTCAATTAATTTAATATTTTTTCTTTATTAAATATGGTTTCAAGGGTAAAACTGTGTATCTATGTATTGAATTTTCATAAAGCCATATGTTCTGCTTGTAGGAATTTGGTTTTCCAGTGTTCCTTTTTTTTTTAGTATCAGTCCTTGCTAATCTAATTTCAGCCATTCATTCACACATTAACTTCTAATCAATAGCTCAAATATGGGCAGGCTTGCTTCTGTTCCTTCACTGACTATTAACATAATAAGTAATACACATAACTTCAGTTCCATGCCAGATATTACAGTGGTAGGCAATGCTATTTTAAAACAAAAAATATTTCAGTCATGCTTTCGTATCTAAATACTCAAGAGGACAAAGATACATACATTCAGTAGTCTGTCCTGCATTTAGGCATCCATATATGTGTATTCACTATTTATCTAGTCTGATCAGGATTACCTGAAATGATATTATATAGGATGTGGGGCACCAGCTATCTAGTCCTCCACAACTTCTCTAGGTTTCTTCTTACACTGGTATCCATTAAGTCAGTATTGGATTTAATCCAGTTCCAGTTCTTGAATATGTAATATTTGCTCTCTGTCCCATGTTCTCCATATCTAAACCTTCTTTTTATCATTCCAACATCAGCTCTTAGTAGATTAACAGTTTTGGTCTGTAAATCAATTTAGATTGTCTTGTTTTACCCTTTTGTCATTTCCTGAAGCTGCAAGAAGTGTTGTGAACTAATAGAATTGTTAATCTGTATGCCATCAAAACATTTTTTTAATATATATCCTTTCTGCTATGCTTTCTGGTGCTTCTATATCCATATATTTCAGTTTTCTCTACCACTCATTTTATCTGTTAATTGTTCATGGAGTGTTCTTACGCTCAAGTCTGTATTAGCTTGCTATTGATGTCATATCCTGATATTGTATCATGCTTCTACAGATTTGCATTATAATAACAACATTCCATTTAATGTGCATATGCAATCCAAAATGCAGTAAAAAGTGGTAGTAGTCTAGCAGCAGAAAGTAGTTATGTGTTCACAGAAGGCAAAACTGGAATTTAGACCAGGAAAGCTCTTTCAAGGCATGCATGTTGCTGAAGTTTACGTATCATCTGCAGTAAAAGGTCACTGGTTCCATTACACAAGTAAGTAGCATCCACCTGGTGCAAAACATGAGAGAGAAGCAAGAATATGAAGCAGAGACATCACTTATCATGGATTATGTACAGAAATGTCTTCAAGTTGTAGTCTCTCTAGCAAGTGTGTTTGTAGTTCCTGAAGTCCAGTTTCACCTTGGAAAAGATTTTTAGGAAATAACGGAGTAAATGTCACCTTCTGGTTCTATGACTCTTTTTCCTATTTTAGGCAATACCTACTAGGATTTAATGTTGTAAGGTGTAATATTGTTTAAGTCTGGCAAACTAAATATAGTTTTCCCCTCATAACTGTTTCTAGACATGTCACTAACTCATTGGCCAGTTTGCACTCAGTTGTCTTTGTGCCACCATTGGCCTTTTAATTTAAATAGCCCAATCTTTTCTTGATTATGTATTAATTCCTCAGACAGATTTACAAAGGGGATGCATAGAAACTTTCAGATTTCATTTTTAGAACAAAGTCAAACTCCCTCATTTTCATCCTTTTAAAAAAGACTTCTTCAAAGGTCTTTTCTTGCATTTTTTGTAGATTTCAACTTCCTTGGAGCGATCAAAATCACATATCTGCTTACATGAGACTTAACTGGTGTTGTGTACCATGGGTTATTATCTCTCTCTCTTTTTCCAGCTGTTAAGGCCTTGTGTGAAGTCCTTGCCTGTGTAGCAAACATACTTGTTAGTTCAGAAACTTCATGTTAAATTTCACTCAATTTTTTTTACAGCAGTCTTCAATATTACCAAATACCTGCTGGTGAGTTTACTTCAATATTCTGTAATGATACCTCCCATATTTATCTGAGAGCACTCCTAACTTTTGTGCCAAAATCATTATTGAAAATATTAGATAAAGTCAGTTGCTATATCACTCATTTACAGACTGTATTCGTAACTTCTGCCTGTTCCTCTTTCATCAAAATATATTGTTACCTCCTAACTAGCAATTTCCTTGCCCTCACAAGAATTCTCCTTCTGTATGTTCCTGTCCTATATTTCATCTATTTATGAGTGGTTGCCTCATTAAAAGTAATAAAGCTTTATAATAATTCTCATAGAAATTATCTCATTGTTATACCTTAGTTCGTATACCAAAATTCATACAAGGCATTATTTTTCATTACCCAGTTTACCACTGAAGTCTTCCCAGCCTTAAATGATAGCATTTCTACTTTTTCTGTTTGTATGTTTGAGGAATCTTCTGCTTCTTGTTTTAAATTTCTTTAACTTCATTTTGTCTTGAACAGTTTCTAGCTTAACAATATAGTATCTTCTCATATCTGTCAGGCTCTCTATCTAGACCTAGTAGCCTTCTTGGCTTTCTTTTTTTGTTATTCTTCTCCACTTAAGAAAACAGAGTCAAAGTTTTTTGAGGGTATATTTTGTCTCTCTATGTCAAAGTATCTTCAGTTGGAATGGTACTTTTGCAGACGGATGATAAAAGGTGGTAATTTGTCTCCTTTGGTAGATAAAGCTTTTGTCTGTTAATACAGAAAAGTATCAAAAAAAAAGATTTCTAGATTAGTCTTATTTGAATTGAGTACCTGTTCACTTTGGATTTATTGCATCAATATTAAAAATAATTCTCATTTGAGAGCAAATGTACCTTAATGTGGTCAAGTAATTAGGCAATTTCATTTTAGAGTATAAAATTACAAAAAGTCATTTTTCATTCAATGTGATAAAAAAGATAACTACCAATGAAATTAGTCTTTATCTAAAAGATAGATTGAGTCTGAATTCAGGTTTCACGTAGACAGTTTACACTAGAATGTGTGTGTCTTTTGGTTTTGTATAGAACTTGCAAGATACATTCTACAAGACATAGGAGATAGAGACCATATCTCAATTTTGAGAATATTTTTGTAATAAATCTTTTATATCACAGTTGTGGTTCTGGTATCCTTTTTGCCCAAGCAGGTAGGCTTTCTCTTTTACAAAAACCTAGTTCTCAGAATCATGTTGCCCTTCTATATATAGCTCAGCACAGCAATGCATCAAATGTGAATATAGTCTTTCATCTATTTCTCTTTCCAAAAAAAAAAAAGACAAAAAAACACTTTTAGCAGTTACCCTGAGCAAACAGTTTTATTCATTATGTATAGATCTTACATCTAACATCACACTTATGTTTTTGAACTATAACTACTTTCACCAAGTATTTCCACAGAAGGTTTTAAGAAAAAGGTGCAAGATGCTTTATCATTCTTCTGCCAAGTTCCCATGGATTATTTCCTGCCTGGAAAAGGAGGATATTAATCCTATTTAGTATGTGGCCTAATTCTCTCACTTATACCTATTGGTGTTTGCAGTCCTCATTTTGTGCCTCTCTATTCCTCAGGATGATTGTTTTGTTAAAAAATAAAAAAATCAGTGCTTATCATAGAATGGTAGGGGTTGAAAGGGACCTCTAGAGATCATCAAGTCCAACCCCCCTGCCAAAACAGGATCACTTGGGGCGTGTTGCACAGGAACATACCCAGACAGGTTTTGAAAGTTTCTAGAGAAGGAGACTCCACTACCTCTCTGGGTAGCCTGATTCATCTCCATCACCCTCACAATTAAGAAGCTCCTCCTCATGTTGAGGTGGAACATTCTGTGTTCCAGTTTATACTCATTGTTCCTTGTCCTTTTACTGGGCACTACAGAAAAGAGATTGGCTTCCATTATGTGTGCATGCATAATCTTTTATCACAGCTGAGCCTGCATAATCTTTTATCACAGCTGAGCCTAGATACTGTGAAACCATAGAAGATGAATATGTGTGCACTATGGCAGTGC
>JAOEGS010002563.1:95561-110163 GCA_025447755.1 Corythornis vintsioides | reverse complement strand
TGCATAATCTTTTATCACAGCTGAGCCTAGATACTGTGAAACCATAGAAGATGAATATGTGTGCACTATGGCAGTGCTACTTTACTTGGTTTTTTTGGTGTCATTCTACTCTATCTGTTCTAAGTATATGTAATCAATTACAGTTTATAGTACCTCAAATAAACGGTAAACAATGACATGAAGTAAGCCCTATAGCAATTTATCCAGAAGAGCTGGAAAACATTATTGTAATACCTAACCAAGTCTATTACATTTAGATAGTCCTCTGAAATTGAAATAGTCACTAAGCATCAACAAATAGTACTAGGAAATGAGAAAACAACATTATGGAAAAGGTAATAGTTTTTAAAATCAAAAGAACAGTTGTCAGAATCTCTTGTCCAGCCTTCTCATAAAGAGCCATAATGAATTTGTTAATAAATTTAATCCTATTAAGTTCAACTTCATTGATTGCTTATCCCTCTAGTTACCTCCTGTACCACATTCAATATTATGGAAAGCTTAGGTCAGTGCTTATACAACTCTTATATTCTGTATCTGCAAGGACATTTTAGTATGTGCCTGTGCTTGAGAAAATTGTTATGTAGTTGTGCCAGTTCTTTTTTAGTAAAATGTTGATCACAGATTGTTTTCCCTATTTTAATTTTCTACATACAATAGGAAAGCAAGAAGGCTGTAGTGGACAACAATTCAAGTGGATCCCCATTACTGTACTCAAAATTTCTCTTTCATATCTGAAATTAATTGCCTTTATTTTGCTTACCAATTTAGTTTCATTTTAAAAGGCAAAATCTGTATTATCTCTTTAAAAAGGGCATTTATGAGTAGGGTAGAATTTTATTTCTTCAATTAAGTTTCAACAGTATATTTGTTTGTATGAAATGAAAGCAAGTGATTATTTCTGATCACTTTCACAGTAGCACTGCACATTCTTGGACAAGAATTTCTCTAGACATGTATTGATATCTGCATGTACTGAAACTTGCATATATTTCAATAGAGAGCTTTTTCTTGAAACCAGCAATAGTGTTGGCTGTAGGAATGTATTTACAGGACTAAGTTCTTACATTTTGAAGTATTTATCTGCAATTATTTTCTTGGAAACCATGCCTCCCACTTCAATGCCCTAGAGTAGATTTGTGGAAATCATCCCATAAGTAACAGTAACAACTTTGGCAACATTTCAAAACAGCTGTTGGTGACCTCTATTTCAAATTAGCAACATTCATTACAGTTTATTTATTAAGACTGGTTTTTTTCTTTTAAAAGTAGTTTTTCAAAATTTGAGGAACGCATCTGAGCAAGTTGTTCTATGCATAGCACGGCAGCTCTTTCCAACACTTGCTTTATGAAGTTCCCAGGCAGCCTGGTTGAACAGTGGTTTAATTCAACAGTTCAGTCAGTGTGGACAAAGCCTGACCTTGGCCACTTCCCATGCTATAGTTAGTATCAAGCCACTTATAGTTCGTACTGTTTTAAGCTTCTGCAAAGTGAATTGAATCCCATGTTGTTCCACCTTCCCTTCGTCTTCTGAGGTTATCATCTCACTGCTTTAATTATGTATTTCCTATAGCTTTAATGGTTACACTCTTTTCCCCTCCGCTTCTCTTTCACAGTTGAATTCTTCTGGATGTGTAGATGTGAGGAAATACATGTGACAAGAAGCTTTACACAGATTTTCCAGACACAACCCTGCCTAGGCAAAAGGATAAAGTACAGGATCTTACTGATATTTGAGAACAAGCCTTAAATGCACTTGTCCTCAAATAATTTTACTCTTCCCTTTAAAGTCCCACTGGCCCATCTGTTTCTGGAAAGACAGGATCTTCCTTCTTACACTGAGCACAAAGCAAATATGTCTCCCATATTTTGCTTAGAAGTGGTCAAAGAGATAAATTAGCTTCTTTGCTTTATAACCTACCTGTCCCACCATCAGGTCACTTCTAAGTGACTTCATTGATGTGACAGCTTTCAATGTGACCACTAAGGTGTCTTTGATAGGAGCTAGCTTAGTGTCTAAAAATTATTATGAAGGACACTGTCCTCTACTGGAATATGAACAACACTCTACGTGCTGCAGCTTTTAGAACTTCAGTTCAGCTTAGGACAACAAAGCACAAAAGCAGTATATTCAGAAATGAACTGTCAGTTTGGGAAGGGTATATTCGAAGATTTCAAAGCCTCACCACAAAGATTTCAAAGCCTCACACAACAGGACTTAACCATGTTTTTAATTTTTCCTTAAATATTAACTTCTTCCCTGCTTGCCAAAACAGATTTCTGATACATGAGACAGGTGTTTCAGTTTTTTTTAAAAGCTCTACCAGGAGCAAGAGGTACAAAATCTGCTTTCCTTTGTGTGAAAAGCCAGCAAATAAATGAGGCTGCAGGCACAGGCAGGGAGTAGAATATGCCGGCAGCCACTGAAATGTTCAAAGTGGAACTGCAATGAGAGGACTGAAAGTACTGAATTGAGGAGAAACTGGATGTAAAGATGGAGTGCTAGAGGTCTGGTATAGAGAGAAGTGGTGTTTGTGGCTGTTGACTGATGAGGCTGCAGAGCTTAGAATTGTTTGGAGAGGAATTGGAAGTAGCTTTATGAGGAAATATAGCAGTATGATCAGAAAGAACTGACAGAAAGCTAACCTTGCGTGGGTAGAAGGGTTTGGGGAACTTCAGCTGTGTGACAGGAGAGCTGTGCAACTGAAAGCTGTAAAACAAGCTGGGTCTGTAGACCCTATTGTAATGATCCCTAGATGTTTGTGTCCCCTGTATAATAAAGTGAAGAATAAAATATTTGAACTGATTCTCAGTCGGTTTGCTTGGAGTAGTCTGGTCTCAGTAGCACACAGTTCTGTGCAGGCTAATTAAGGCTTTTGATTGCCAGCATTCTTTACAAACAGTGCAAGCCTTTGTGCAATTTCCATACCATTCCCGTTGGGTTGGGAATTTCTCTGCCAGAGTAGCCATTCATTTTTGTTATTCATCATTTATAATCTCTTCATGTCTTGCACAACATGAGGCCTGCATATTTTGATAACCACAAAATGAAAGTAAGGACCCAACTCTCATATACTCAGAGCTCCAGTTTAAATGAAATTTAGGACATTAAGTCAGTAAGAATAATGGCAGAATATGTAATGTTTCTATTCATTGTAGTCTCTTTTGTCCTGGCTCTGTATTTTACCTACCAACTTTTATATTTGATTTCTGACCATTAAATTTCACTTAAGTCAATAAATATTTTTAATGAACTAGACTGCTACATGTTGATATAAAATAACCAGTATATTAGAAAATCTCCTGTGTAAAGATACTTTTCCATTTTGCATGTTAACAGAGCATTGATCTAGAGATGACATTAATGTACTAACTGCGAGAAAATTGCATTACTTTTTACTACTGATTGGTCCATCTGCACTGTGTTTATTCCCTCATCTACACAGGGGACACTTTTGAGTAGTAGTGCACAGTTCTGAAAAATAAGTAAAATTTAAAAAAATAATAATTAGATAGTGCGAACGAAATTTTACATTCATTAGCATTCATATACATTATGCATGGTCAGGTTTACCATTCTCAAGAATTGCAACAACTCTAATAAAACATTTATGCCATATTGCAGTATAATGCATAGGCATTTATTGGTTGAGAATGTATGTCTTTGTTACAGGAGCTTGTATTCCCTTTGAAATAATCCCCATTATTTAGGAAGATCCATGTAATTGGAGTGTGTCTGTCTTAACTCAGAAGTAAAAATACTTTCAAGTGTAAGTCTATTTTTCATGCATGAATGTATAAGTTATACATAATGCTTTTTTTATTTTTTTTTTACTTAAAAGAAACTGATTTGCTGCAATATTAAAAATATATCAAGCTGTCTTTGTTAGCACCAGAAAGTGCTCGCTTGATGTAGAACATTGTTCTTATTAGAGAAGAGAATTCTAGTTGGAGTTCACATTTCTATAACAGAACTTTACACTGTTGATCAGGCAAGTAAGCACTGTGAAAAATACCACCCATAAGAGTGTTTCATATAATATTTGAATGTTGGCTGTCATAGTCCCCAGTGTCACATTTGTTGACAAGCAGTATGTAATTACTTCACTAATTTAAAATTATTTCTTGACAACCATGGAATATTTAGTTTATTCCTTTTTTTCTGGATGTCACTGTCCTTCACATATTTCCAGTTTGTTATATACCATGAACTGGTGAACACTGGTAAGAGCTAGAGCGTTTTCCATCTTCCTAAGATTTAATCTCCTCTGGATTCACTTCCCTTATGTGATCTGGCCAATACATAAAGTTTTTTGTTCCAGGCCAGCCAATGTAAAAACATTACCAGTTGGGTTATAGTTCTGAGATGTATTTCTCTATTTAATATGAACTGTGAGAATTTGTATGAGAGATTTCAAGAACATTTTTTTCTGGAACAGAATGGTGTAATAATATAGCTTTTATGGTTTCTCTTCATCAGCTGGACCTCCTTCTCTAGTTGAATGCACTGTATCAACTTGAGGAATCTCCAAGCTTTTGTTAAGAAATTACTGATGGTTCTTAAGTATCCCATTACTTAATAAATTTTATTCTTTCAATGGCCCTTCATGTGGAGGGTATTTGAATATATTATTATTCATATTTAGTTTCTATTCTGTGAGTTTTTAATGATTTGTCTTCTCAATACATTTATTTTTAAGATATTTTTAATGCTTTTTTTTTTTTTTTATGCATCCACCTATGTTTTCATTGAATAGAACATCTCTAAGATATGTTGGTTCTTTAACATTTTGCCTTGATCAGTTAAATGGGCCTTTGGGGAAAAAAAAAAAAAGCAGATTTGGAGTATGTTGTGAAATTTTGCTACCAAAGTAGGAGCATCATATGTACAGCTTTTCTCTAGATTTGCAGAACTGATCATTCTTTTCTTACCTTGATGCTCTGCATTTTTGATGAAACAGTAGCTGGAAGCAAATAATGTAATGGAAGGTGAAACTGGGAAAACAAAGGAGGTAATCTTTTTCTCCTATCACGTACAACTTGTGAATGTCACCGTTCGCATCCAAAAAATACTTTAAAAAGGAACAACTTAATAATTGTTAAGAATAGTATGTATAATCACATTGATAAATATGATGCATGCAAGCATCACGAGATAGGATTCAGTAGAGGATATTCACACCATTTAACTGCACATCCCCAAAAGCAACTAGGTTAGGAGTAGAAGGGAATTTTTATGTGCAGTTACGAGAAGCCATGTCTAGAAACTGACAAGGGACTATTTTTGTCTAAGAAAACATAAAATGTTTGTCAGCACAATTTTCAAGGATATATGCAATTACACATATGACAAATGTCAAAAAATTTATTTGCAGACCCTAGTGAATAGATTTTTTTACTCACTGTTCATTATTGTTCTATGCAGTAGTGGTCAAGTGGGAGAACAGTTGTTTTTCTTATGTGTACAGCAAATAATCTGAACTATATTTGGATGCTCTTTCATATAATCTGTTGCTTTTGATTAACATGATTTCAACATTACATGCCCAGGCCATTGAATAAGGAACTTAACATCTTTATAAACCACTGCAGTGAAGTTTCCCTTGCTAGAGTTGCATTTATTCACTTTCAGAATTAAGTACTTCAGTCATACGAACAGGCTTTGTCATTATGAACCATGTATGTATTACCTAGGATTTTGGAAAAAAAGACAGACAGATTTGGCTTTTTGGTGAATGTGGATGTGAAAACACATTTCTGAAAGCTTTAAGTACTGTACAATTCCAATTTCTTTGTCAGGAGTAGTAACCAGGAAAACTTTTTAGAGTAGCACGAACAGGTTTATTATCATAAAGAGGAAGGAGTCTTAAGGTTAATAGCATTAAGTATTTGAGGCTATTTCTCCTTTTGTGAAGTACTTCCTTTAAATAAATTCAACTTAAGCCAGAATCTCAGATTAGCCATTTGTTCAGGGTTCTTCATTCTTTATGATGATGTAACTGCTGCTTTATATATATTTAAGGTTAGATCTTTTAAATGGTCTTTTAAATTATTTTTGCAGGAGTAAAAACAGCTGAAGATAAAGAGGTACATTTCTTATGGGCTCTATTAGAAGGCAGAGGAATAATAATGAAACCACAGACAAGACTTCTGCTTAGAAAACATTAAGGGTCTGTTCTTTGGTACCTAAACCTTTCACTCATCTTCTAACAAGTCCATTAAGCATATTGAGCACTCTTTGCTTGCTGTTCAGCTCTGGTTTCCCTGCTTCCTAAGTTTTCTTCCACTGGCTTCCTATCTCATTCTACTCTCATTGTAACCTCACCTTCTTCTTCAGATATCAAGATAGGGACACCTTTGACTAATCTGTAGCTGTTAACTTGTACTAATATTCCCTTGTGAATAAGAAATGTATGTAAATATAATGCATTTATTTTAATTGTTAGCTCATTATACACATCCAGTTTCCTGGAATATCCCTACACAACACCTTGCTTCCTTCCATTACATTGAGTATCTTCTTTCTCCTCCTTCAGAATGTTCGAAAACTCTCACATCTTTCTGATAACATTTTGCCAATAACTACTTCGTGTTGCTTCTTCCTCATCTATAAATCCATTCATTTAGCTTGTGTTGTGGTGTAAAACAAACAACACAAAACCAAAAAAACTTAAACAACTTGAGGCAGAAATATTTGTTTTCAGTGTCACTCTTGAAGTTCTCTTTACTTCGTCCTATGTTTTGCTTAGAAATACTGTTTTTATTTTACAGATGGGCAACAGAACAATAAAAGGAGACATTTAAGGTCACATAAGTGACCAATGGGGACAGAAGAATACATATGTTTGATTTAGAACACTTACATACACAACTTTAATTCTAATCTTTTCTAAGTGTTCATCTACAATGGGATTCTTGTGTCTGGAAGAGTTTTTGGAAAACAAGTATTATGTCATCCATGCCGCTTTCTGAAATACTAGTTTAATTGTCAGCTTCTAGAATACCTTACAGAACCTTGCCAGAGAGAGATAAGGATATACTTGAATTCCTTTCTGTGGCATTTATTGTGGGAAAAAAAAAAAGAAGATGGGGGGAGGAGAGGTGTTATTTATTCCTACTGTCTCTTACCTTCTTGGTAATACCCTATTTAACTTCCAGAACAGGTGTAGTACAGTTTGTGCAATACATGTATCACTGTAAATCATCCCTTGAGAAGTATCCAAGAGACATTCTGCAAAGTTCCTGTAGAAAACATGTTAACATGTATATTAACTGTGCCATGGATGTTAAACAAGAGTTGACCTTAGGCTCTCTTCTTGTCATTTATATTTTCAAGCATTTGTAATTTCATTGCTTGCAATGTACTCAATGCTTCTCTATATACTTTGAAGAAAGAACAAGTAGATGTCAGTTATGTGCACATGTCCATCATTTCTGATTGAATCCTAAACCTTCAGCAGAGCTCAAGCAGACACAATACTTGCATTGAAAAGTGATAGAGGAACAACACTTTCCGTGAAGGGCAATGCATATTGCTGTCACTATTCCCAGAGTTTCTGGGGTATATAGCACTGTTCCTAATCTCTTAGTTCCATGTCATTATGTGAGATTATCAGCATTTATTTTTTCTGTATTTCTCATTAAAAAAAAAAAAAATTGAAAAAGTTTAATACTAGTAACATGAATTGATATTCTACTTGATTAAGTTTTGTTGTCTGTGACTTGTAATATCTCAACCAGGATATTGGGCCAAGTATTTTTGCTCTAGGTTCTGTTGTTTTCAAATAAGGATCTTTTTCCCTCTTGAGACTTTTTTTTTTTCCTTTTTTAATTAGGAAAAATAGAGCAACTAAGTTAAAAACGCATATGTTTTAATTTTATCTATCTTCTAAAGCATACACATTTAAAAATATTTTTTTTTTTCATGATCAATGTACTAGAATTGCTTGGAGATTTGTTTGGAATCCTATGAAAACAGTAATGTGGATATTTCATTTGGGAGTTCAAAACAGTATTTCAATGCCATAAGACCAGGGAAAGAAAACAACAATTTACATAAATGTTTCTACTGTATTTTGCTAGGAGACACCTATCAGAACTAAATATTTAAATCATTAATATATTGCCTAGTTTAATTAGTTTTTTGAGAATCAAAGTGCAAGTAAAAAAAAAATAAAATCAGTTGCCTGTTTTGAATATGATTTTCTCCATTATGATTGGGTCAGGTAAAAACAGGGCAATCTAGCCATACTTCTGTTAGCCTGCTCTAGGGAGAATTTAGCATAGTTGAATTTCTGTGGTTCATTCAGTCTTAGGTTTCCTTGCTGAGATTTCTTAAAGACAGTTAATGTGGTTTGAAAGGGTTTGCTCAGTTATGTGGGACTTTGTTTTGCATAAACTATAAAACTACTATCAGATAATAAAAACTTTAAATTCATTCTTGACTCAGACTAGAAGGATATCCCTAAGTTCATTTTTATTATCATCTTCCTCTCTACTTCAAATGACATTATACAAGTTTAATTTATCAGTTAAAAAAAAAAACAACTATTACCTGGATTCAGAAATTCTGAAAAGAACTTTTATGGTAAATCAATGTTTTAGTTTAAGTATTTCTCATAATATGAAGCCTTTTGATCAGCTACCTCATTTGTTTCTTCCATCCTCTGCATCATCTATTAAAAAAAAATGTTTCATAACAAAAGGAAAGTAATCAGATAGGGGATGTTGGGGTAGAGGGTGTATGTATCATATATTGAAAATAAAAATCTAATGTTGGTCTGGCATTAAAATTTTCTGGTTGGGCAGCATACTTTTTATCTGGGAATCTTGATAGCAGTGGCTAGAATCTCTAGGCCTGGGTCAATAGAAATCTGTATTATATTCTGTCAGGTATCAATCATGATATTTGCCAGGCCTGATAATCCCAGTTAAAACATACTATGATCATGTGATTTGTAGAAGGTACAGGGTGTGGATTTTTTCAGTTTTACTTTTAGGACTTCATTATTCTTCATATCTAAATGAAACAAGTAACATGTATTCTTTCAAAACTGTTAGTAAATTCAGCATGCAACATATGTGCCAGATTAATAACATATTGAAATAGAAATTATCAACAAAGCAAGTTTAAAATGCCATGATTAAGCATCATTTATTCCAGAAATTAGAGTCTGTGTCTTTGTCCTCTAGAGGTGTCTCAGAGAGTCAAATTGATGTCTTGCATGTACTGCTAACTGATTGTGTGGAAATTTTTTTAAGTTCACTTTTTCTTTATTCTTCTGTCTTTTTTACCCATCTTCCCCCATTGTAGCAAATTAGACGGCCGGATGAAAGCAAAGGAGTTGCTAGTAGAGTTGGATCCCTCAAAGTAAATATGTTTCTAACATTTATTTTGCAAGTTTTCTTCTATAGCCTATACTTTTCCTTTTGAAGGGGGAGGTGAGGGGAGGGAGGGAAGGGGCTTTTCCATTTTTCACCATCACATCATTTTTATTTCAGTATTCTTATTGCTGTTGGGTCACATTTTGTTTGTTTCTGTGCTATACATAGAACAACCTACTGAAGGCAGGCTGCCACTTAGCTTTGAATGTCACCACAAATAAGAGATAGTAACAACTTTCCTTGAAGTGCCTGTGATTAGTGATCATGATTAAACCACTTCTCTGATCTATATTGTTTGTGTCTCTTAATTGCCTGTTACAGAGAGAAGTGACTTACTCATCTTCAGACTCCTGCTTCCCATCTTGAAACATAATTAAACTTTTATATTATGCACACTTCTTGCATTTAATTCTGCAAAAGACAATTATAAGGAAGTTAAACATTCCATATATATCCAGCCTTTAAATCATTGAAAAATGAGAGTAAATAAAGTTGAGCAAGAGATTAATGTGATGCTAAGAATGAAGTAATTGTTTTACTAATAATTAGTCCCCTCTGCCTTTTTTATGTCTGCACAAACATACTCAAATATTTGTAGCACTTAACAGAACAGGCAGATATCTTAATCAGTACCCACTATATAGTGTTACACCCTAATAAATGGTTTAAAACACAGGACGTAATCTCTAGCAAGATGCTGACCATGTGCAGTCCAAGTCATTCTCTAAAGGGTCTGTCTCTACAGTTGCCTCTATTTCAGCCATCCAGTTTTTCACTTTTCCCACTTTATTTGCTTCTAGCACTTTCTCAAGCACCAATTATTTATTTTTTTCTTCTGCACTCTCCTTACCTTTCCTGCCTTTTTGTTTTTCAATCTTTTGTTTTGGTTTTGTATGTGAGTGTATTGCCTTTGTTCCAGGACAAGCCATCCTCTTTGTTCTCTAGCACTGCTCTACAGCTGCTCTTTGTGAAAATGTTATTTCACTGAGCATAAAGAAGGGGAGGGGAAGAATTAATTATGCACCTCTTTCCAGTTATGCCACTAGTTAAATTGATCTCAGCATAGAAAAAGAAGCCAGTTGCTATTTGTTTATAAAAGTTATAGCTAGAGGCATCTGTAGCATTCCTCACTGTCTGTGAGGCTTTATCTTTTCATCTTGTGTTTTGGGAAGAGGCTTTACAGTGTAGATGAGAAGAGCACTGTACATGAATGAAGCACTGTTTCAGTGAGAGAATTCAGGACCACTGTGTTCACATGGAGAAAAATAGAAGACAAACACAGTTTCTGTGCTGTTTCTGAAAATTATGTGTACAGTTTTTGTGACCTGTACATTTAGTGGGTCATCACAATTCTAGATGTGTAATGAAAATACATATGCAGAAGACATAGCTTTTTTAGTTGGTGGGATACTCCTCTATTATTTTTATGAACACCCATTAACACCTAATTTAAGATTGTTATTTCTGTACTGATTACCCAGAATTTAATGTCATAACCCAAAAATATATATTTGGGTACAAAATCTTATATGAATATCCTTAGAGAAAACGGAAAATTATACCAGGTTACCAAACATTAAAATTTACCTATAAAAAAGTAATTTTTGCTGGTAATAAATTCTGGAACACAGTCTTACCAATAAACAAGCAAATAAAAAAAAATTAAGAATGTAGCTTTATAATGATCTGTCCATTGGTTTTTCTTTTTTTTTTTTTTCCTATACTGAAAAAATAGCCATGTTAATTAAGAACAAATATCTTTTTTCCAGATTCCAAGTTTGATGAGCTTGTATGTCTGTGTTTTCCAAAGTACTTTGATGTCTTGAAGTGTTTTGCCAGAGGCAGTGAGAAATGCGTTGTGCTGTGATTTATTAAAAAAAAAATACAAACACGAAAGCAAAGAACAAAAGGAAAAAGAAAAAACAATTGTGACAAGAGAACAGGTTGCTTTTTCAATTCATTTTCTGATGTTTACATGTAGCTCCATCGAAAGCTGGAGGAGCTCAGAGGTCACCTAGAAGGCAATGTCAAAGGATGCTCTCTCCGAGTAAATGTACGATTTCACTCGGTGATCTGTTTTTTTAAAACTTCCGCTGGCTGGTAACACCAAATATGATTGGTTTGTCCTCTCACTCCCATCTTTTTCCTTTCTGCCTCTCTCCTCTCAATCTCTCTCTCTTTCTCTCTTTCTTTGTGTTTCTTTCTAGCTGGGGTTTCATTTTAATGTGTGTGAGAAACCTGACCTACTACATGTTAATGAATGCTAATCAAAATGCTTGGCTTTACAGCAAGTAAAAAAAAAAAAATCCCTTTCCAAAATTGAAGTTCTGTATCTAAAAGTTTCCTGATTATTAAACTTATCAAGAAATAAAATAGATAATCTTAATGTAAAGGATAAAAATATCTTCTGGCAGTAATTATGAACTACTTCTAATTTACGTGAACTGACAATTACAGCTGACATAAGGTATCCCAAAATCATATTGCTTCATATGTACTTCTGTCTTTGCCTTTAATCTTTTTGGATCCCTGTTTTATGTCACAAAATAGGTTAATAGTTGGTTGAATGCCAGCTGTGCAAATTTTGTTGCTTATTTTCTTAACAGACTAATACCAAAAATCTGCAGCATATTTCTTATGTGTCAGGTTTATTCTTCAATGAAAAAAATTGTGAAAACAGGATTAGGATCTAGTGTATCAGTCAAGACAACACTAAAAGGTTCCCATTTTTCACTGAAATATTTAATAAAGCAAGTGAAATCCAACATAATACAAGACCTCATGTTTAGTAGTTCACCTCATAAATTAAGATCAGCTTTTCAGCAATTCTACGGAAGTGAGTTTAATCCACATAATTTACTGTGTAATGAAAAATAGAGGAAAAAGATATTTGTGTGTATAGTAGGTATGGATATTAGTAACCATTTATCCCTTTGCAGAGCCATCCAGACAAGATTCTCAGAATAATTTCTTTAGATTCATGTCCTGTTTGTGTCTTCCATGCACTGTGACTGTTATCATTGTCAGCACTATCATTCTAATGCATAATCCACTATGGTTTTGTAGTGCAAGATAATTTCGGTAATGGTAATGATTTAATAGACTTTATACCTTTTGGATACTTTTGCATATCCAGCTATGTATCTGACATAAAGTTGATTTCTGCTCATTGTCAAATAGAAGTCCTTGAAATTAAAATCTTTTGCAGGTCAAAACCAAGGAAACTGGGCAGCTTTCTATAAATGTGATTAAAGGACTGTATCTTTTACCTGGCAAATCTTTAAGAATTGAGTTTTTGGAAGAAAAAGCTGTATGATATTTTAGATTTGGTGGCAACTCTGATTAGTCATAATCACGACTAAACAAGTTCCTTTAGAACTTTTAGACTCTTCATTTTTAAATTCATTATTTAGTACTAGTGAATAAATGCAAAGCCAGAAAAAAAATAATACCGTTAAACTTTGTACTACAAAATAGGTGTTATAATCACACATTATTTCACAGAATGTCACATGGGGAAAGGTTTCAAATTAAAAGCTGTGACCACATCATCAATGACAAATTAGTTGTCATGAAATTGTTCTTTTCCTCTGTGCTAATTTACCTCCTATTTCATGGCCATACCCTACATGATATAAGTAATAAAGTCAGATTGTTAACTAAGAAATGTTCTGTATATTCTGCACATGCCCTTGAAGTTTCATAAAACAAGCAGGACACAATGGAAGTATAAAAACAACTGCTGCTTTGTCACTGCTGCTCCGATTGATGCTGTAATAATGGATGTTTTAGTTAAGGCAATATTTATATGACAGTACAAAAATTACCAAACAAATACAATAAATTGCTTCTAAATAGCAGACAATTGGAAAGACAGTAAACAGAGTTCTGTTAATAGTTCATCTTTAATTTTCATCTCTTCCATACTGCTTTTGGAAAGGGGTTTAGACGTAAGTTGTTAATACTCCTACAATGTGGCAAATGTATTGAATGATGTGGGAGGGGGAGCATATAGTATCTAATGGCCAGCCCCATAACTAAAAATGAAATGCTATTGCACAATCGTATATGCTGTTAAGGTGGAACCTTTGTTCCAGAATGAATTGTAAAGACATACTTTCCAGTTCAAATTCAAGGGCCATTGGAAGGACGTAGGAAACATTGGAATTCTGCAGAATATCCCACATTGCATCAGAAATCTAAAAAGCCTGACAGATAATTTTTTTAAAATTGCACTGAAAACATGCATGAAAAACTGAGTTTTTGAACGTTTGGGTGGTTTTAATTTTAAAGCACTACTTTTATATATCAGCAGTAACACAAAGCTATTTATTAATATATTATTAATTAATAATTTTAATAATAATAATATGATATTTATTTATCCTGATCTGAGTTTTGTTTTTGCTTTTCTTCTTGAGATCTTCATCTTCCTTGCAGCTATTCCAATTCTTTTCATGGCTTAATCTTTTGGCCCCTTCCAGAGACCAGTCTTTGAATCTGAACTTAAATTATTGTTTAGAAAAATTACTCCTCTATCACTTGGCCATGTGAGCATTCCCTTACTGATCAAATTAATGTAGCAGTAGCAAATAAGTTCATTAGTTACTGAGATAATCAACAGTGTAACGGCTGACTGGTTTATTTTTTAAAACTCCTAATAGCTGCTAAAATTCATACCTTCCTGAAAGTGTGGAGTTCAGCTGAAATTCAGCAGAACAATACTGCTTCAGTCTGTTTTGAAGAAGTTTGGTTTGGGTTGGTTTTTTTTTTATCTGTTCAGGCTAAGAATTTTAAATGCAAGCTTAAATTCTGCAGAAAAATATTATGGAAAGCCTACCAGAAAAAAAAAACAAAACCAAAAACGAGCAAACAAATAAATATCTTTATCAGATAGAAGCTCTACATGGAGTTTCCAAATAATATACCAAAGAATTTTTATGTGGCTTTTGACCAGCATGGTTTCAAAACAAAGATTCTGGTTTTGTTCAAGAAAAATGTTCTCAGAGTTCATAGCAGAGGCCAAATACTGTCCATTGGCATTGTTTAATGAAACCAGAAACACAATTTTTCATATAGAGCTGTATCTCTGAGTCTATGGTTTCCTGAATGCAATGTTCTCTCTTACTTTAAGTTCCAGAGCTGCCCAGGGGGGTTGTGGAGTCTCCATCTCTGGAGACACTTAAGACCCACCTGGATGTGTTCCTGGGTGACTTGG
>JAOEGS010002563.1:77479-89357 GCA_025447755.1 Corythornis vintsioides | reverse complement strand
CTTAAGAATTTTCCCTACAGTTTTAACTGTTGAAAAAAGTTCTAGAATTGGATTAATTGGCATTCCTAAAGCTAAGATTTCCAAAAAGGAAATTGAGTGTACTATCAGGGAGTTGGGGTTTTGTTTGGGGGTTTTTTTTTTTTCTGTTACATAGAAGGTAAAGCCTGAAGAAGTAAAAGATCTTCCAGCAGATGAGAAACGTGGGATCTATGTATTCTGCATTGTGAAATATTAGAGGTAGAATCTGCTGTCCGATTTTTTTCATAGAAAACATCCTTATGAAGTTTGTATCTCAGAGTTCAATAATTAGGAAAAATTTCATCTATTCCTTTTTATTGTCACCAGATGTGAAAATGTGTATGTTGTCGACTGATGCCTACTTGAGAGAAATAGGCAGAAACTTCTTTAAAACTTCTACTTAACTTTAGTCAAGGAAAGGTTTTCATAATTTCATGAACTCCAGACATTATAGGGTAGTAGTACTATACACCTACGTACCCCCAGTCAGCACCTTAACAATTCAAGTTGTCTAGAATGAGATGCTGTCTCTGGTTCAATGTAGTTAAATTCAAGGGAGTTTCTTTAAAAAGTTATTCCCTTATGGCAAGAGAAGTAAAACTTTAATGCTCAAAAATTATATAATAATAAAATATATGTTCATATTCTCTTTGAATTTCATAATATTCAATAGGTTTTTTCCACCTTCATGAAAACCAATTAATTTCTTACCTGTAAGTTTTGTAAATGTTCGTAGGACTACTTAAATTATTTTCCTACGAATAGAAACATTAATTAGGAATTATGCTGACCTAGCAGTTGGGCAGTATAATATGTGTGTAATATATCTATAATTTACTTATTATCCAGTTGTACAAAAACAGTAATAGCAGTAATTTACCTAAGAATTTATTGAATTGGATTGGTTTCACTTACAATTTTGGAAATACTCTGACTTCAAGTTATATCTTAAAAATACCATGCAAAATATAAAACTAACAGATTGACCATTTAAGATCCATAATCTCCTAATTTATAAAATTAAGATTAAGTGGCATTATGCAATGGCCCCATTTTTTATCCTCATTTGCATATCAGACTTTCTATTACCAGCATCAGTCTTTTTCTCTCCCTCTCCTCTGGCTTCTGCATGCGCTATGTGTTTGGCTAAAAGCATAATGAAGGAAACCTATTGATCTGCTTCTTGAAAGTATACTGGCAGTGGAATGCTTACTGCACTGCTATCCTATGTTTTCTAAACAATTACCAAAAAAAGTACGGTTTTCAAAGAGGGAGACACAGCTCTGTAGCCTGTCATATTGGTTAGAACAATTGGTGCTTTGTGTTCTGAAAGATCTGCACAGTCTTATGTTCATTTTCTCCCCCAAAAGTATATTATTTCCATAAAAGTAGTTTTGGAATATGTATTAACTGCATACTGATTGATGGGATTTGATTGCATACTTAGCATTGTTACTAAATCAACAGAGACTTCTTTTATGTCAATTGATAATGCAAAAACAGAGGTACTAGTTCAGGGAATTCGTCCAGTATTCAGAGAACAAGAGGAAATACTGTTTCTCACAACAGGTATTTGATTTCAGAAGTCCATTCAGAGACTGCAGGAAGTTTTTTAATTGCTCTAGGATAAAGTATTTTATATAGTATACCCTACAAAATGTTGTAAATAACCAAATCTTGTTCTTTGGATAAAACTGGATAAGAGACTGTTTCTCTTCCTACTTAGGCTAATTTGAAAAGAAGGCAGTGCTGTAAGACCAAGAACTACTACTCTGATTTCAAGTGTTTTTCACCAGCAGAGAACCTAGAATTCCATTTTAGGTACAGCTAGTTAAGTTCACTTTTCCTATCTGTTGTAAATCTGCACTATGTAGCACAACTGATTTGAGGATGGGTGGATCACTTGTATCTTAAGGGAACAGGGACTACTTTTGATAGTCAGATTCAAGAATATCCTTACTGTGTGTGAAGTAAGCCCAGCATTTTGAATTTTGAATTAAGAACCTGCAAGTTCTTAATTCAGTATTCCAGAAGGCTTTTCTGGCTCCAAGAAGTTATGATTAAGAATATGGCTACCCATTATACTTTGTAATCCTTTTTAATTGGGTTTATTACTTTTTACTCTAAAATAAGATCCTCAGTTTGAAAACATATATCTTGATTTAAAAAGAAAAAAACAAAACAACAAAAAAGAAGTCTTTATCTGTGATATTTACAGTCCAGAAAAAGATGAACACAAGAGAGCCAATAAGGATTCACTGATCATTTGGATTTTGTCCAACTATGTTGCTACTATCTGGTCATGGTTGAATGCAATGGACCAGTGAGGTTTTAAGTAAAATTTGAATTTGTAGGGTATTTCTCTTTGAAACATAATCGTGAGGTCAAAGCTTTCTATATGGCAGTTGCTTTTTTCTATATGGCAGTTGCTTTTTTCTATATGGCATTTTGCTTTTCCAATAGTACTACCTTACTCTAGGCTTCAGAAAAATGAATTAAAATTCTTACTTTTAGAAAAAGATGGTTTCCTCAATTAACATTAAAATGCAAAAATGTATTAAAAGCTGGTGATCTAATTTTCTTATTTATAGAAAATAACTTTGCTAGTTCTGTGTTCATTCTTGTTATTGTAATTAGCAGCTACACGAAAAGCTTCTGTAACATTCTCTCTGCCATCCCAGAATAGAGAACTGTTCTTGCTACAAGAGCTAGATGTCATATCAGGAAAGGCATCCATAAGTGAAAGTATGGCAAAACTTCAAGTTACATCAGGAAGGAAAGTGTTTTATTTGAACAGTCTGATCAAAGTATACATAAATAACTTCAATGAATGACGTCTTAGATATTTACGGTAAAACTAATTTTAAAAAATTACTAAGAAATGTTACTATTTTTGTACTTTAAATAGAATTTATCTTTGTTTACCCACCATTGAATCTCAATTTAGATGCATTATTAGTTCATATGTCAGTTTCCTTTTGATTGGTTATAGTTTAAACTAGTGAATGTAATCTACATTTGCATTTTCCAATGTCAGTCTCATCATTATTTCTCTGTAATTACATCCAGGTAAGCAAAGGGGTTTTTTCCATTTTCTTGTGCTGTACCATACCTTGGACTGTATGGCATAAAAACTGGCTTGATTAGATAGATATGTGTAAGATTTATAAACCACAGCTATTTTCTTTTTAAATCTAGTAGCTGTTCGCCACCATACAATATTTAGTATTTTATTTGTTTTGAGTTTTACTACTTACATCAGTTTGTATGGGAAGCCAAACATTAGTTTGTATTCTGTTACACCAATAATAACAGTTAGTGCAACTGCTCTCAGGTTCAAATTCCAAAGAAATTTAACTCTTCAGAGTCAGCTTCAGTAATACAATCTATAGAAAATTAGTTCCAAGTCTAAAATAGCAATAAATCAAAGTAGATCAAAGCTTCTAGTGGACAGTGTCTGCTTTAATATATGGAAATCAAAATAGATATAAACAGCAGTATCAGTAACTTCTCAAATGCAGTTGGCTCCCATCAGTGCTTGTTTTCCTAGTTATTCAAATGCAATTTTGTAACATGGAAACAAGGTGGTTTTTTTGCTAAATGAAATTACCATAAAGTTTTTCATTTAAGAGCTGGAGGGGAGAAAGAATGTTGCTATTCACAGTATTTTCTACATGCCTTTCTTCTATGAATTTCCAAGATTCAATGCTGCTAGAAGCCTAGCCAAGTTAATATGATGTTCTCAGGCACACAGCTGCTCTGGGGAGGCTGGTGGCTGCCATTGTGATGGACCTTGCCATCCACGATGCCAAATTCAAGCAGCACTAAAAGAAACTTACCATTTTCAGCCTTTGAGCTTCAAAGCAATATCCT
The DNA here is from genome assembly GCA_025447755.1 of Corythornis vintsioides. NCBI lineage: Eukaryota > Metazoa > Chordata > Aves > Coraciiformes > Alcedinidae > Corythornis > Corythornis vintsioides. Next base: position 85,466 of record JAOEGS010002563.1, on the reverse strand, counting down.
AAATGCAAATCCTGCACTGGTATTTCTGATCACTTTCAAAAATAATTTCTAATATGGATCTGACATTTGATTCCAGCCTCTCCTTTCATGCGAAACTTATGAACCCTCTGACATCATCACGTTATGTGTTCATGATGATTCTGATTTTCAGAGAAATACAGTCTGTTTCTGCCTAACTCAAAGGCAGAAGTTTTAAGTTCACTGTACTGATATTTACTGCTTGGATCAATTAATGGACTTAAATTTTATTTTCTTTACAGTTGTTGCTCCCTAGATTTAATCATAACTTAAAAGAGCTTTATTCATTTATATACTTGAAAGTGTACAAGTCTGAATTTTTGACTGAATAATGTATACTGATGTATGTAATCTTCTGGATAGTGTATATTATAGTCTGAGGTATATTCTGAGGAATACAGTAGTAGTCCTCACAACATACCTCAGATTATAATATGCACTATATATAAGATTATTTTTACCTGTGTTTACTAGTTTCTACTCTTGCATATGAAGCCTTTCAAATTTGATGCTTCTAGTTCAAACAAAAATGTTGAGCATCAACTACTTTGAAGTTACACTAGTGCAACTAGTGGCATCAGACCACATGGGGGAACGTATGTTTTGTGTCTGCTCACAAAAAAAGTAGTCTAACCATTCACTTTAGAACTATAATAACTGTAAAAATCTCCAACCAAAATTTGTGGAAAACACCAATGAAAAAGATAGCTTAAAATTAACTTTAAAGATGCTTTAAAAACAATAAATTGGGTGACAGCATTTTGTTGACACTGAAGATGGGAAAGTTTGCTGGTCGGTTGAGTGGTGTCTTTTGAAAACCATTGTTTTGGTTTTGTTGTTACAGTTTCCATGTGTTCACATTATTTTAAAAATAGAATTGCCAGGAATATTGCCAGTGTAGATAGTTTCCAGGAAGATAAGATTGTAAGGATGAATTATGGGTTATAGACTCTTTCTCAGCAATTTCAAGTTGGATTCAAAATCCTTTCAAGGTGAATAGAAGGACTTTTTTTACTCCCACAGACCTTGGACCAAAAGAATAGGGGGCTCGTAAGGCTTGGGCCAGGTAGAAACAAAAGCAGCAAAAGCTAGAAGTTCCAAACAGGCCTCTGTCCCTTCCCCACCAACGTTTATTCAGATATTGACAGTAATTAAATAGTAGGAATACTGAACTGTGTTTCCTGGCTGTAGCAGCTGGGGTGGATGCTGAATAGAGATACTGTGTGTTCAGTTCAGGAGACATAACTGTCTGCTGGAATAGAAATCATGATGCCATTACTGAAAGGGTACCAAGGAAGACTATAGCATTTGTGTCTCCATATTAATGCAAACTTCATATTTCATGCTGGAAAAACTTCTTAAACCATTTTCAGCTGTAGGCATGTCAGGTGGGTCTCAGTTTCCCATTTTTAAAATCAAGTATCCCTCTGCTTCATAAAGATTTTGTAAAAAAAAATTTCCTTCATGTGTCTTAGGATGGTCTGTATTGTAGAACTGAGCAAATCTGTAATTAACTAAATAATTCCCCATTCAGAAGAGAATGTTGATAATGTTTAGTAAGTAAAACATGGAAGTATTTTTTAAACAGGGAGATTAAAATGAAATAGCCTTATCTTGTCTATTGCAGAAGCCTGAAAATAATTATGATTAAATCATAATACCTTCATGTCAATGAAAAAATAAAATCTGCAAACATAACATCAATCTGGTATTTCTTAAATGTTATGTTTCACTTCCGCTTGCCAATTTTGCTTGACTATATTTGAATTAAGAATTTATTTTAAAAGTATGATTTTGAGGATTGCACCATTCAAGAAAAAATCTTTATTTTTTTGCAGTAATGTGGAAATTTCACTTTTTTAATGATTCATTGAAATTGGCTGGTTTTGAATCAAGAAGCAGAAATATGAAAATAGTTGATATTTCATAGAAAAGCAAAATACTTGTACTAGAAATTAAATTTTTAAAAATGTTAACCTTATTAGTGCATGTCAAGGTTTAGAGAGCAATTTATGGTGTGTGTGAGGGCAAGAATTTCTGTATTGACAGCAGCTTAAAAAGCTGGTTGAACTGGAATGGACATGTAGTTTAAAAACTCTTAATGTTGATCAGATCATCTAGTCTAACTTCGACATCTAGCATATACTTGTAAGGTTAAATGATTCATCAGTCAAATTGCCAATGTGTGAAGTTGTATAAAAGCAGGTAATAAATCCCATTTCTGTAGCAAACAAGGAAAACAGTAATCTTTTTCTCATTTATCTATTTGGATGGATAATTCACTTTGCCTTTATTTACATTATCTACTTCTCAAACTGGAGAATATTACCAGGGCATTTGGGGCTTAAGATTTTCATTCAAATACAATATCTTTTTCACAGCTAATAATACAAGTAGTAGAACATTTTGATTTTTCAAAGTGCACTGTTCCTAGAGATTTCTTCTGTCTTAGCACAGGTTAGAAATATCTGTTGGAGGTTGTGCACAAGTTTTTGGCAATAATTGTTATGTCCTGCTTTAATAAGGGCTTTATCTTACACAGGATGTGTGTCCTCTCCATATTTGGGTATTATAATTAATACTGCTTCTCTGAACAAAACTAGTATGATTTGAATAAACCCTGAATAGTCCCTAAAATACCACAGAAACATGCTATCTTTCCAGTGTTACTCATACAGCATATCTGTATGCTGTCCTATTATACTTTCTTTAAGAACACAAAATCCAGCTCATTATTTTTTCTGATACAAATATAAACATTTCATTATCATTCCTATGAAGAACTAAAACCATCTTTTATGTTTGCCTCTTTTTATTCTCAGCTATCAAACCTATGAGGCCAGTTGTAGTGGCAATTTTGCTTTCTCATAGATTTCTGATGAGCAATTTATTATTTTATCTCCTTTTTTTGCTGTATGTATCATAGTTCTTCCTGTTTTCTTTTATAGTGAGGGCTTAAGTTTGCAATTTTAATTGGAAGATTATGTGAGAACCCTCTTCTAGTATAAGTGTATTGATTTTGCATCTCTAGGACAAAGTTATCTTCCAGTGCATCTTATTTGCATTTCAGAAAACTGCCCTTTGCATTTCATTTTGTTCCAAATATTGAATATATTTTTTTTATTCTGCTCCTGTAAAAGACACCAACTCAGCCCTCATGTTTCTGCAGTGTATTCATCAATCCACTTCCACCATTTTTTTAGAGTAGTAGTTAGGATGAACTGTGATCTGACTGTAAATTTCCATGTATGTTTCATAACTTACTGGGAAATGATCAAAATTAAACATGCCTTTAAGTGTAGGTGTCTACAAAAGCAAACAAACAAACAAAACCACCAAACCAACAACAACAAAAAAACCAGAAAATATAACTCAATGATATATGGATAAAGACAACAAGATATTCAAGATTTGAAGATTACTTTTGTTCAGTGTCCAGTCTACCAAGCATAAGACTTAAAAAGTGGTAAAAATCTGCTTCCAAAATTTCTTTGGCTTCAAATTATTTTTTTGCTTATTTCTTCCCTCTAAGTCCAAATGAGTAATTCCATATGTAGCATATTTTATTATTCATATTTTTATTTTGGTGAGATGAATCCCACCAAACAGTGCTGCTACTTTTTAAAAACATTGGCTGCTATCAAATTCCTTCAGCTCTCTTTCCCTTCCAGAGGTTTTCTTAGTATAACATGAAAAAAGCAAAAAAAAAAAAAAAAAAAAAAGAGAAAAAGATGTTTTGAACAAAATTTGGTCCTAATTCAGATATCCATAAAGCATACTCTTAAGACCTTGCATATTCAGTTCAAAGTGCTGTTTGAATAAGAACACTTTCCTGAGATAGTAAAGTTGCATCTTTTAATGGGATTATTTAATCCTCAAATACTTTGGTGAATGTTTTCTGAAGTACACAATTCCAGTTATACTTTTCTTGTGGACTTTTTTTATCAGCCTCATTTTTATGTTCCATATTTGTTCAATCAAAGCAGTTATTTCTCCAGATTAGAAGTATTTTTAATTAAACTAACTGAAGTATGTCATTCCATTTTTTGATTTGCTAATTTAATTTAATTAAGGTATGTTGCACTCTTAGTGTGGAAATTTAGGTAAGAGACACTATGCAAACTCCTATAGTTACAAGTTAGATGATGTGTGATTTGAAATCCATTTAAAGCAGACAAGTACCTGAGACCATTCAGGTGGCATGTGCACAGAGTATATTGTGCAGAATTCAGATTGTGTAATCACTAATAATTTACATGTAAAAACAAAGCAGCAGCAGGATGCTTTCCCACATCACATGGAATAAATTGTCTTCATAAAACTGCTGAAGTTTTGAGAGGTTGAGTTACGTACATTCTCACTGACCATAAATTGTAGTAGGTGCACTACCTCATAAACAGGCCTGCAAGGTGTTTAAGAGACTGAGGAGTAGAGTTCTTAAATTGTTAATGGCTGCTGTGCTTTGCATACCTTGCTTCCTTCATTACAGCTTGGCAAACTCATTCCCTTTGCTGTACCTTAGTCCCCTCTGCCTGTATGTGTGTTTGGGTTTCTGCTGGTGGTTCCACATTCTGCATGCTTTCCTAAAAGTGGAGCAATGCGCTTTCCCATAAATGATAAAGATTATGGGTTAGCCTACAGTCTCTGTGTTCCTGAAAAATGGGCTTTTTTTGTTGGTGATAATTCATGTTTTGATGTCACTGTTCTGAACTGTTCTTCATGTTGTAAAATTGAGTTGAAATGTACTCCCATAAGAGTTAGCTTTTCATATTGGGCTGGAAACTCTCCATCTTTGTGTAGCAATTTGTTTTACTATAACCAATGGCTTTTAATTGTACCTCCCATAATGAAGAGCTGACTTAATACTCTGTGCTAATCTTGTTATGACTTTAAAAAGGTAAGTAATTTCTCTAAACATTCCTAACAGTCATGGTAAAGTGTTAAAGGGATTTCCACTTTTCTTTTTTACTCTATTTTTCACATGAATTTTTCACTAGTAGCATGAACTTTTCTTTGTGTCTTCTATTTTTCTTGTAAAAAAAAATAATTGTGGACTGATTTTTATTTGCGGCAAAACATATCATGGAGATTTAAATAAATCCAATTAAATGCAGTCATAGATTTTCATTTTTCAGACCAATCATGATTAATAGATAGAAATTGACAGCTTTTTACCATTAATTTAATTTTCAAGTACTTTCACATTTTGTTTACTACTTCAGCCTATCAGAGAAAGCTTACTCTGCATTCCAGCATGATGAAATTATATCTTAAAGAACATAAAATCAAGTTTGTTTAAAAAACACGGTAATGTGAATTGAATGCTTTGGATATGGTTACATTCTACCTAAACTACACAGGGGAATGGTACTGGCTGGTAGCCCACTGTATCTTCTGCCAAGGTACTTTGTGAGCCAAGAGGCTGTAGAATGGACAAACAATAAATCTATACTTTTCCTGTGAGAGACAGACATAAGTTGTTATTTCTGTAACTGCCTGTGAATTAGAAGAATTATAGTTAATAATACTACTAATCACCCCAGTCAGTCATGGTACTATACTCAATGTACTGTGGATTCTTTACTTAGCACTAACTGTGAAAAGAATACAGATTTCACATAAATGTCACAACAACAAAGTAGTAAAACATACAAATAATGAGTAACATTAAAGGCACTTTTAAGCACCTGACCCCTTTATACAAAGCTCCATTGCTGCTAAAACTGTATGTGTTAGAAAAGTGGTGTTTTTTTCTCAAAATAATATTTTATTGCAGTTTTGTTTAAAAAAACCATATAGGGTAACAATGTGTAGTTCATAGTAAACAAACACGAGTATTACGTAATAACTAATTTTTATGTCAGTTATGTTAAATTATGGTTTGTATCCTGCAGCTGTGAGCATAGGTTGGGGAACAATCAAGTCTAGCTGATCAAGCCTTTTATTTTATTATCACGGATTCCTCTTCCACAGCTGCTTTAAAATTTGTGGGAAGCAAATTATTTCTCATACTGCATATGTTGCTTATCAGGTGAGTGATAACATGGAACCTGTAGGCTGGGTGTAAGAAGTAAAAAGGTAAATTTAAAGTCCTCTGTGTACACAGAATTTTAAAAAAAATTGCCTGTAAGAGGCTGTGTGTGAAACCAGCTGTTTTTTGTTACCTTTGTCATTTGGACACTGTAAGACCAAACTTTGTCAGCAATTTTTTTATATTAGATTTGATCTGCAAATGTCAGCTGCTCTGTTCATTATAAATCTCTTGTTTTTGTTCATACGCTAGCTCCACTATAGGTTGGAAGGGCTTAAAGATGAACTGAGGAGGAATAGAGGCTACAACTCGAGAGTAACTATTACTGCTCAAAGGAGCTGTTTTCCATTCGCAAACATTGCTTTGCGCTATGGGTTTGGGCTCCTTCTGTTCCTCCACTTTGTTGAAGACTCTTTCTTGACTTCCATTTTACTTCTTTAGCACTGTCTTTGTCTGCTAACACTTTTCCTCCTTCTCTAGTAGCTTTTATCTGTGTCCTTTGGATCACATATTTTACTTACTTTGTTTTAATAGATTCTTTCAAATGTTTGTGTTTTGGTTTGTTGTTAGTTTTTTTTTTCTTTTTCTTTAGGACTATGTTATCTCATTGAGTTTCATTCCACAGTTTGCTGAATTGCTTGGTTATTTTGCAGCAGGCCCATTCTTCATTTTCTCTTTTCATATGGTTTTCAGTGAAAAATAAGAGAGCCTCTTGCATTTTAAACAGTAGCCTTACACACATAGGCCATCCTTTTGCACAATCTATATTCTGCCTTGCCACGTTCATCCAGCTTCTCTCTCAGTCTGTGCCTCTCTCTTTTGTGCTTTCTTTCCTACCATTATACCATCTTTTTGGTCCAGAATTGTGCTTTGGTAAATTATTGGTATATATTTACTTTTCTTTTTTCTTTTTTTTTTTTTTTTTCCAAAGAGAGTTAATGTTCTGCCTTTGAAATCTGGTGAAACAACTCTGGGCCAAATTTGGGCATCATTAATATTTTGTTTGCAGTTTTCTTGTGTAATATTTTTGGTGGGTAGGAGGGAGGGTTTGGGGGTTTTCTGGGTTTTTGGTTTGTTGATTTTATTTTTTTAAACAACAGTTTTTTTCAGGGAAGGACACCATAACCCACTCTAAGTTGCAACATTACTTACCATAAATTACTCCATTACAATAAGTAGACCGTGTTTCTCTGTAGAATCCAATTTTTTTAATGTGAATATACATTTGGGGCAAGCTGCTGTGGAACAGAAGAAAGAGGTTAAGAAGTTGGGGCACAGTTTGTTTCAGCCTTAAACAGTTGTTGCTTTCTGAAGACAGCTCTTTGGGGGTTGAGTGTGTACCATTCTTCATCAATTCTTAGATCATACATATTCACATTCTAGGCAGTTTTTCTGTAACTGTAAATTGAAACTGTAGTCTGACAGATAATCTGGATTGACTCCTTTGATTTTTCAGCAGAGATAAATGTTCTGCAGGGAATTTACATCCTCAGCATCACCTGTGCTATTCCACTTGTTTCACCACATGTACACAGTTTTATTTTATTAGTCTTCTCACTGAAGTTTAGTAATGCATTTATCAATAAAGTAAAAAATAGAAGTATTTCACTCATACTCTCTCAGAGGTTTATCTTCTTTTGAAGTTTCTGGGGGTTTTGTCCCTACAAAAAGTTTTTTATTCATGTGTTACCAGTTCATTCAGTTTACCTGCCAGAAAACTGCCAGATTGCTGTTCACATTAGTTAATCTAAAAAACCTACAACTTCAGTGTTATTATACAACATGCTATCTTTCCAACCCTGAGAAGAGCTAACAGCAGTGAGTAGATAGATAACATTTAAACTGTGTTATGGGAAGTGGATAAAGGACAGAGCTCAGAGAGTTGTGGTCAGTGGAGCAGAGTCTGGCTGGAGGCCTGTGACTAGTGGAGTCCCCCAA